>LKNJ01000213.1:17317-52320 GCA_002120245.1 Maccullochella peelii | reverse complement strand
GTCAGGGATCTGCTGGGAATCAGGTGGGAATCTATTCTGCCCTGTTGTGTTTATTGGGCAGTTCATTCCAGCAGAGAGGACATTTTGATATCCTCACCCTGTACCCCTCTGCAGCACCATCCTGCCCCCGCCTCATGAAGATGCTCTGATGATAAACTATTTCTTGTTTGTCTCTGCTGCTCGGTTTGGAGATGAGCACATCCGCCTTGTCTCTCGTCTCGCCCTCATTCTCTGTCTGTTTTACTAAACTGAAGTCAGGGTCCAAGACAGATCTTAAATATGCCTTTAGTCATGCTAACATGAGGATGTTTGGAAACTTTTCACCACAAGTTGTGGTGACCTCTGGGTTTGCTCGCTGCCAGGGGTCAGGCAACAATAAAACGGAAGCAACAAGTAAAATAATCAAAGTCTCTTTCCTGAGAACATCCATAGTGATGTAGCTTCACTCAGGCGACTTAGAGGATACAGCAATACAAAATTATAACTATCATGTGAGGGTTTGAATCGGTGGCATCAAAAGTGCAAAGAGGCCTATGTGAATGTATCATCTGGGATTAATGGTACATACACACTTCTAAACAATAAGAAAACTACATATACATATATATATTAAAGAAAATCATTATTTGAGGTTGAATGCTCATATTTAGAGAACCAAGTCTAAGCTGTCTCATTAGTTAATTTTAGTGCCATAAATCATGTTTAATGAGAAAATATCACAAATGTTGGATAATTGCTGAAGTCTGGGAACATGTGGGCATCACTAAAACAAAGTCTGACAGGGCAAGAAACACAAGCAGTCAGATGATCAGACAGCTTTTAAAGGAAGCTCATGATACCTCTCTAGCTCAGGCTACAGCCAGCAGCCCGTTAGCTTAGCCCAGCACAAGGACTGTAAATGGGGGAGCAGCTAGCTTGGCTGTGCCCACAACAAATTGTTTTTACACTTTGTTTTTTGTACAAATTAAACAAGCGAGATATAACATGTTAAATATTGAGCTTTAAAGGTGATTAATTGGCTGGTAATTGGATTTTGTTACCTCTGCACCGAGGCAGGCTAGCTGTTTTCCCTTGTTTCCAGTCTTCATGCTAAACTAAGCTGACCGTCTAAAGGCTGTAGCTTCACATTTAGCTTACAGACATGAGAGTGGTTTCAAACTTCAAGAAAGCGAATGAATGTATTTCCCAAAATGTCAAACAATGGCTTTAACCAAACCAACAGATTAGCCTAATTATCTAAATCACTTTATTTGACCATACATAAAAACGTGTGGGCGTATAACTAAGGATGCTTATTAATTTTACTGTCCAGCTTTATTTTCTATTTTAAATAAGTTTAGCTAACGTGGGGATTTGTTCGAAACATATATGATCATCTGAAAGCTTGAGTTTCTTGTCCCATCAGGCTTTGTTGTAGTGATGTAGTTGTGTTCCCAGATCTCAGCAGAGATCCAAGTTGTAATAAAGCAGAACTATCCTTTAACTCCGATGTACACTTACACTAAGCCACCCCCCTTGCTCTCAGGGTGACTTTCACTCATTTGTAACTGTGTTCTCTCTTCTTTATAGCAACACCACAGGGAGAAAAAAGTCTATTCATAGAACGTCTTGATTGACTGATGAATCACCATTAGTAAGAGGGGGAAAGGGAAAACCCAGGTTTCCTCAGTGAAATGAACAGGGAGGTCAGCCACACGGGAGAGCAGGCTCTTTCATGTCTTCACTTTTACTGGCCCGACCCAAATCCTCCCCACCGTTGACCAGCACATTGTCCTGACGGAGGCTAATCGAGACCCATGTTTATCATTTTTATGACTTTATCCATTAAGACAGAGGTATGGTGGACTTCCTGTTCTCCAGATTCCTTGACAGACCAGGCGCATTATTAGGGTCAACCTCAGCTCCCATCTCGCCATGGCATTGTTCCTACTTGTGCTATGACCATTCCCAAACTGATAAGACTTGTCTATTTTGGGTCTGTGTTTTCTTTTTGTCCTTGACACATGAGTGTGAGCCTGAAATAACTGTTTTAGTTCTTTGTAACCCTAACTTTTTTGATATTTTTTTTATCATCAAAGGATGAAATTATACTCATAAACAATAACTAGCTCACTTTTGTGCCAACAATACACCAAAGTAATTTTTCTCATTTTCAGTGCTCACAATTCCTGCACTGTATGGGCTTTGTATGGCAAAATATGGAACTGCATCATAAGTATTGGTGAGAAAACAAATGATAGATTATGTCCAAGCGGCATTATTGTTTTCCTGACAGCCACCAGCCACATAAATACTGCTCTCTACAACTTGACCTGTCTTTGACCCCCTCCGCCCAAAGAAGTCCCTCAATTCATCTAATCTTTTTTTGCAGCAACATGATGATGCAGGTTGAAGAAATTGCACTTTTACTCCAGAGTAAATGGATATCAGAACAATATCTAGACTTTAAAATCAGTGCTTGATGCCTTCGTGATGAAAACTGATTACTGATCAAACTCTCCAGACTAGGTTTTTTGGAAATGAGGGGACAGACAGTGAGGCCTTTGTTTATGACAATCAGGGTGTGAATTGATTCCTCAGTCGCTCAAACACTACGAATCCTTTCATGTGTGGCCTTTGCCTTGTTGAGGCGCTAAAGCGTCACAGCAGAAAAAAATGCAGATACCCCCGTGGGTGCTAACAGGACGCCGTGTCGGCCCAGGGTGTCCAATGCCGATCAATAATAATGTGTGTGATCAGTGGCATCGCACCTAGCAAGAATCTGGATCAATAGAGGTAAGCAAGGGAGCTTCAGAGACAGAAGATAAGAGAAAAGATCACAGCTTCTAGATCCTGAGCTGTGGTGGAAACAGAATCATAAGACTTGGTTTAAATGGGACTTTTTATAGTTTTTTTTTCACAGTGAAATAATGTGTCGTCATTTCTGGAGATTACAGAACAAATACTCCAAAACTCATGGCTGGAACTTCCTCATAGATTCAGCAACTTCTCCTTTAATGGACTGCGGTTAAAAGCTCCTTAAAACTGTTTTCCCATATCCACTCTGATCTTACACTACCTATTAATGATGTAACACTTTTATATCATTGCAAAGTTAACTGCGCACATTTAACAAGCACAAACATGAGTCTTTATTCAACTCTGGTGCAGCTACATTAGAGACTGCAGACTTCTGCAGACCCTTTATTGTGTTAAAGTGAGAGAAATGACTGAGGAATGCGCTGCATGTTGTTTTCACACAGCTGTGGTTTTATGGAGGAAATGCACTGTGTGTGTGAGTGCTTCCTCCTTACGTTGTTCCCTTTACACTAACGCTGTATAGAAACAAGCAGCATTGATAGGAAGAACCGACCCACCTTTAATCGGATTCACACATAATTTCTTGTCAAATTGGTTCTTCAGAATGACAGAACCCCCCCCTTCTCGCTCAAGGCTCCTGGCAAATTAATGTCCCATCAAATTAACTAAATGGTGAGATTGATTGGTGTCAAGTTAACAATGGTGTGGGGTGGAATAAAAATCAACCTCTTGTGTGAACATAACATGTTCCAAAAATACATCATTAAGATGAAACCTTTTTTAACATAGTGAAATGTACGCCACGAGAGCATTTTATCAATACTCTATCTCACATATCTGGCCTATCTTACACTTCAAGGAGTTTCTGTGTTTGACTAAACTTCTCAGTGTCTGAGTTCACCTGATGGACATTATCTCTTCAGTTCATTTGCACACAATGGTCTGGATCATCAATATCTACTCGCTCCCTACCTGAGGTTGTGATGCACCAAAGCCTGTCCTGCAGCGTCAGTTTAAAGGAATACATTTTAGTGAATATGCTATTAAATAGTAAATAGTCGATTTCTTGCAGAGAGTTAGATGAGAAGATAAATACCACTCTTATGTCTGCAAAATAAATATGAAGCTACTGCCAGCAGCTCATTAGCATAAAGACTTGAAATGGGGAAACAGCTAGCCTGGCTCTGTTCAAGGGTGACAAAATCTGCCCACCAGCACCTCTAAAGCTCACAAATTAACACATTATATATATAAATGAAAAGTTGTGGTTTTACAGTTGGTTATGTGCGGAACCACAACCAAAACCATCACTTCAGCTAAAAGAGGAGTGAACAAAGGACTTTTGTCAGGTGGACACAAACACAACTCCAAATGAATGCTAACGTGTCTGTTGGAAGTGTAAATAGGCAATAGTTTACCAAAACATTTGCCACAAGTTTATAAGGTGATAATATGTCAATGTCACTGCTGCCCCGCTGCCCCACGTGCCCAAAAAATCAATTAATGTGGGTTTAATGAAATTGTTCAACATTTCTGTGAATCTGCTTATTTGCTTTTTGCTTGGATGTAGATGAGAAGATCAATACCAGTTTCATATCAATACAAAGCTACAGTCAGCAGCCGGTTAGCTTAAAACCACAAATTGTCATTATAGGATATAACATGTTCATTAGTGAGGTGTAGAGGTGCAGGTAAGCGGACTTTGTTACCTTTGGACAAAACGAGGCTAACTGTTTCCCCCATTGCCAGTCTTTATGCTAAGCTACGCTAACTGGCTGACGGTGGTAGTTTCATATTTACCATAAAGAGTGGTAGCCTATCGATCTTCTCTTTTAAGTACTGAGCAGAGGCCAGGAGTCGGTTAGCTTAGCTTAGCATAAAGGCTGGAAGCAGGGGGAATCAGGTTAGCCTAACTCTGTCCAAAGTTCAAAAATATGCCTACCATCATCTCTAAAGTTGAATAATTAACACGTTGTATCTTGTTTGTTTAATTCACACACAAACAGAAATGTAAGAACGACAAGTTGTTGTCTGCCATGGAAATGTTCCAGCACGTAAAACCACAAATAGTCTTTTTTACATTTCTGTTTTTGTATTGATTAAACTTACTCGATGTAACATGGTTATGACATAACTTAAGAAGTGTGTTTACTTTTGGACAGATCCAGGCTAGTTTCCCTTTGCTTCCAGTCTTGATGCTGAGCCAAGGTTTATGCTAAGCAAGAGCCTACTGGATCTAGTCATCTAACTCTCAGCAAGAAAGCGAATTAACATAACATAATAATATATATTTTATTAAAGCATATGTAGGCCTATGTTAAAAATACATTTTACTCATACTTGAGTAAATGGCACGATAGATACAATTATGTGAAAACAAATTTAAAACTGATTTAAGTCCTCTTGGTTATGTTTTTCCTAGCAATCACATCAGCATCCCTCCTGTGAATTATTCCTATATGATAACATGGGAAAAGCTCATATCAGGAAACTCGGGGGAAAGTCCCTCCTGATATCATCACTAACTGCATCCAGACAAAAGCCTGCTACCTATGCTGACATGCTGCAGTGTGTGAAACAATGGAGACCCAAGAGGACGCTATCCGCAGCTGAAAAATGGCATCCAGATATTCTGATCAATGCCCATGGTGCGGACTTTGAACTTTGCAGTAATTGTTGCATTCTGTGCAGTGGCAGGTTCAGTTTTTTTGGCTTGATACCATCCAAAACATGTATTATCGCTGCAGGCTGTAGAGCATGGGGCCTTATCAGATGGCCTTGTGGCCTTACAATAACATGGGCTCTATCATGCCTTAGCAGACCCGTATCTGGCAGCAGTGTCATAGAACAACAATAAATACAGCCTGCAAGCCATGCACATAATGTTACTCAAGATGCTCCTATAAACTGGGGTGATCATTTATGAAATCTGAGGTGACATATTGAGAAAAAATGATAAAAAAACGTAACAAAGATTTTAATAAGTAAAAGAGTTAGTCTGATCATTTATATTTACTGTATGATGGCAATACCAGAAATTAGTATATATGTGAAATGAAATAAAGGTTACATCAGCTTGAGCATGATTCTGCACATATTAACCACAAACCAGACCTCACAGCCTTGGCTTCATGCGATCTCCTGCCGCTGAATTATAAGGCACAGATTTACAGAGTAAATCAAAGCAGACAATTTCCTCAGCTCAGAGGAAAACCCCTCGGAGGAGAATGAGTTGATAATGTCCCAATGTGCCCACGGCTTCCTCTCAGTTACATAAATACATAAATAAAAACACGTCTGGCCACTTCAGGTTTATTGTTCCTCTGTAGGCTGTGAAGTAGAGGCTATATTGTTTATAATAAATAAGTCCATTAACAGATTTGGCCCAGATGGGTGACATGGCCTCTGTGATATCCCCTCACCCCCCTGCAGGCAGCTAGACCCCAGCGGGGCCAGAATACTTCCATTTAAGGCAGTGATGGCCAAGGAAAAGGGGGACTACAGAGGTTAGTGTTGGTTTGACTGGGCCGAGACTGTGTCACGTTTTCTGGAGTGATAAGAGCCGGAGCAGGAAGCTGTGAGAGGGCAGGAAGGAAGAGAGCTTAGGTCTGGAAGGAGAGAGGGGAGCTATGGAGATGGAGGAAGAGGGCAAAGAGAGATGAAGGAGAGGAGAGCGGAGTAGCAAAAACAAGAAATTTTAAAAATCAAAAACGATCCAAGGAAATGCAACAAATCTTAAATACATGAAGCTGTATGTGATATTTGAGGTGTGAGCTCTGTGTTTCATGCATGCAGGCGGGAGGGGGTGCAAGCTCTGCTGGGAAACGCAGAGGGAACCTGGGGTCCAGGGGGAAGTGAATGGATGACTAAATTTGGTCTGAAAGGCCACACTAACATACACCTGCTTCCCGCAATCAAACAGGCCACATAATGATGACGATATATCAAGCATCAGGCTTTTGTCTGTTAACACCAGACCCAGCAGCATGGCAAGAAGAAAACGTAGATCTGCTGCTTTCCCTAAAATCTGCACCAAACTGTCATGGTTCAAAATGAAAAGTTAGTTAAAAGCAAGTGGAGCTCAAAGGGTTTCTGACACTGAATTGTGAATGAGCAGGCGTGCAGTTTTGTGCATGTTTGAGCATGCACCAGGCATCGATTTTTGTGTTTATTTTGTCTTGTGTCTGTTTCTTGTTGCAGTTTCATTGATGGTTTTAGTTTGGCTTCTCTTATCACGTGCACATTTCTTTTTGTGACTGTGTAAATACCACATGCAAATACGAAAAAACAACCTGAAAAATCTAAATGCAACTATGTAGATGCACGTTCATGAAAGTTACAGAGAAAGGAGAAATCAGACTTTCATCAGACTTGTCACTGTGGCCTAAAGGGAATTGTTTGACATTTGGGAAGTACATATTTTTGCTTTATTGCAGAGAGTCAGAGGAGAAGGTCAATACTACTCTCATGTACAGTGAAATATGTAGCTACAGTCAGCAGCCAGTTAGCTTAGTTTAGCATAAAGACAGGAAGCAGAGGGAAGACAGCTAGCCTGGCTCTGCTCAAAGGTAACAAAATCCACCTCTAAAGCTCACTAATTAACACATTACATCTTGTTTGTTGAATCTGTACAAAAACAAAGTGTAAAAACAACGTGAGGGCAACCAGTGGAGACTCCAGGAGGTCACTGTGCCTGGCCAAGAAATAGTCCATAATAACCCCCCAAAAAACCACAACTTCTTATTATTATGTTCAGCTTTTTGTATGAATGACAAATGAGATAATGTGTGAGTAAGTTTTAGAGGTTTGTTTTGTGGAGTTTTGACTGAACTCCAAGAGGACTTTCACCATTTGAGGACTACCAGGTGACAATATCAGCAGCTCACTTCCACCACACATTCATCTTTTCCCCTTTTTAATCAATCTGTTCATCTAAAAAGGATTTCTCTATTTTGAGATTTTAATCCAGTGTCTGAGTTAATCTCTGAAACTCAGGGATTGGAGGAGGGGATCGACGGGGCATCAAAGCCACTCAACTTCAGCCCTGCTCTCACAATTACACCCAGAAGGCATCAAGGCAACCAATAAATCACACTCTCATAATGCCTCTCGGAAAATTAATTTTCTGAGGCTCGGGGCTCGGTCATGTAGGTCAGATAGTCGGTGCTGGTTTGGTCGATTTCCAGGCATTTTTCAGTCAGATTAAAACATGGAAGGAAACAAGTGTAAATGATGGTCAAGCCTCTGACAGGTTGTGTTTTAAAACAACAGATCAGCTGGATATAAACTGTGGGGTTTGATATTTAGTCCAACATAGTGGAGGAGGGTATACTATATGTGCAGTATTCTTCTGCATGTGAAGTTTCAAGGGAAATGCAGCCTGTCTGACAAAATAAATTTAAGTTAATATTTATCTAGAAGTTCTGCTTTACTGTGTTTTACAGATGGATTGTGAACTCAGTACAACAGAGAGAGCCCTCCACTGGAACTCAAAGGCATTACACACAAACCTTAAAGCCTTGCTGCTCATTCCCATGGCTCCTAATAATACAGTGTATGCAGTCAACGGCTATTTGCATACAAGTAGCTCTGTCTTAGTATCACTTAATGCTAACATTTTGATAGTAAAAGAGTTACCTTTCATGTGTGTAATCAAAAGGGTTTAAGAGCAGGAACGCTTTGTTTTGTTTTTTGGTTTGTCATTTTTGGGTTTATGCACAAAAAAGAGAGCTTGTTTAAGGGAAGACGGGCAACATGACATGTTTACAAGACTAAGCTGCACTTTGCTGCCCAGATGTACATACACATACATATACACATACATATTCTAGATAAAGATAATACATATTTGTCCATTAAATAAAAACTATTTACAGCTAACAAAGTAAACTTTTCACTTTTTTTCCTGACCAAACTTAAACATTGTCTGGCTTTTCCATCTTGTCTGGTTGCCCTTTTTTCTGAATACTGTAAATAAAATGCAACAACCGCTTTCTTTGAGATGAAGGCTAACAGCTTGCAGCATTTTTGCCACTTTTAGACCTGTAAGATAAAGTTTTTTAAACCATGATAATGTAAGCTAAGAGTTCAGAAGTTCATTTAAAAAAAGAAGAAAGATTCCTACCCAAAATATTAGATATAATTGTGTTTAGTTGTTTCCAAAATACAGACACTTATTGGCATTCCCAAACCGTGTGATGAAATGTCCCAATACAACCATCGCAGCATCGTTCATAATGTCGAGACGACAGCAACTTCACCTGGTATAAAGTACAATGAGAATTTGAATGCATTCTGTGAATATATTTCAATATATTTTTAAACCTTTCTTTACTCTTTGTTGTGTATGTTTTTAACATTGTATTGAATCAAATGCTACACTGAGCGAGAGCTACTGTAAGAGAAGACATTGCAGATATTTTCAGTGATAAGTGTGTTGTTCTAATTATGATATAAAAGTGGAAAAAGTTTTCTTAACAAAATGGCGTTTCAGAATACCTTTAACCAGGACAGAGCCAGAGAGTCTAGCCTCTACTTGCCCTCTGAGGTCTTTATTAGAGGTCTATTACTGCAAAGTTGCTATCAGCTATTGGGGGTGGTGGGGGGTGGGGGTGTCCCTGGCTGCCACTAAGCAGTAAATAAATATGAGCCTATTGTATTCTTGTTGCCTCACTGTCCTTGCTCTTCCATGCTGAGTAAACGCTCACATACAATGGGAGGCCGGACTGCCTTGTCATTCCTGATCCCCCTAGATTGCTCTTTTAGGTCCTCTGCCTGGGAAAGTGGCAGCAGAGGAAAGAGGAAGCAATGAAAAGGGGATCTGTGAGAATATTTTACTGTGTTGCATCCCATAATTAGGCTGTGAAAAGTAACATATACTCAAGTACAGTTTTGAGGTACATGTAATTTATTTTTCTTTAATTTTAATGATGCTTTTCTTCTACTACACTAAATTACATACAAGAACTTTTTCTCCACTACATCTACCTGACAGCTGGTGTTACTTGAAGATTAAGATTTAACATACTGCACTCGGCAAAAATCTTCATTTTACCAAGTAATTTGTGTGTTTTATTGAGTCTAGAAAGTATTTTTTTCTTAAAACAAGTGAAAAGATTTGCCATTGTGGTGACATCATTTAAGCCTGTTTTTAAATAGAAGTCAATGGGTTTCATGTCAAGATTCTCATAAATTGATTCCTATAGGAAATAGGTTGAAATAATCTGACTTGACTAGTTTTTTCACCCATTATTTTAAGAATTAAAGACTTTTAGGACTCAAATAATAATATAATCACTAAGACAAATTCTTTTAAGTTTGTTTAAATGAAACAGCTGCAACATTAAAATTCAGTTTACATATATTGTTTACTTTTACTTAAAGTCAGACTATGTAACTTTTGAAAGAAGAAATAATACATTCTTTGAAAAGCTGAATTCATGAGAAATTAAATGCACCTTTTCTCAATTCAGTACACTCGGGGGTTTTGCCCCTACAGCCTTACATGGTCTGGTATGACCGTTAACTTATGTTAGCAACCGTTAGCTAGATATTTCTATGTAACGGACATTACTGACTCAGTTCACTGACTACGACTCATTTCTACTTGTGCTACTGTTATGTTATGTTATAGCATTTATTATTACTTGCAGGACTCTTGCTTTGTAATGGAGTATTTTTACAGTGTGGTATTGTCACTTTTACTAAATGATCTGAAAACCTCCTCCACCACTTGTTGATGTGCAGCAGAGTCTGTCGTTTGTGTGAGCGGGTGGTCTAACTGGAAGGATAAAAGAAAGAAATTGAAAGTTGTAGAGGTTTTTGGCCACCTCAGGCTGCCTGGTGGAGCTTCCTCTCCAGTTTCTCCACAGGAAGAGTGCTGACAGGACTGCATGGACTCACAGAGTTCTTTGCATGGAAGCAGAAGTGAGGCCTTGAGTGAGGAGGGGTGTGCAGCGTCGCCCCCCCTGGGACAGCATGATTCAGGCCTGTCCCTGCCCCCGTGAGCCCGGGCAATGAGGCTGCCAATACCAGGCACAGGCGGGCGCTGCCGTCCTGTAATCACTGATGACATACATGAAGTAGTTTTCCAGATTGGTTTTCCTGTCCTTCCAGCTGCGAGTGGGGCAAACAGCACAGGAAGAATAACACAAAATGCAGGCCAGTCTCGGGGAATGTGGCCTTAACAAACACAGCACAAATAAAAAAGTTAAAAGGCACGCTGCTCTCCTCCTGAGAGCCTCTGAGCGAGGGAAGTGAGGCTACGTCCTGAGAGAAGGTCCAGCCTTCCTCAACACCCACACAGACTCAACAATAACCCGCCAATCAAACCAAATACTGTTTGAGTTACCTGCCAGAACACTTTTCTGACACGTTGGGCTTATGTTGTACGTATTTTGACTCCGATTTATCTTTATCTTCTGGGTGTTGCATCAGCTTTTTCCTGCTAATCCTAATATTTGCAAAGAAACCTTTAACCACCAGTAACATAGTAAGGAACCGGTGTGGACTTTGCATTTCATTCTCAAATGTAGATTTGGGTTAAGATGCTCAATTTTATATTTGAAAAGAAAAATACGCTGTCTCAGGCTTTACTTTATTGACTGGAACTCACCTGGAACTGGATTTATAATGTAACTTTGACTTTATTTACTGTAGGTAGCTTTGACTAGAGCCCCGCTACCTGCAAACACCTACCACACATGCAGTCCTGCCTGCCCTATCCCTTTGACCTTGTGACCCTTTGTCACTAGTTTCATATGTCTACTGGTTGTGCTCAACCAAAGACAGATTTATTTTTCTTGTTTTATTTTAATAGTTTTAAGAGGTGTGAAGAGGTTTTGAACTTATTCACAAGAAAAAATGAGATGCAATTCTGAAAAAAAAAACTTGTGTAGTAGAAATATGTCCTTTTCTGCTTTCCCGTCATATGAACAATCTCATGACCTCTCAGATAAATCTAGTGACCCCTTGAGGGGGTTCTGACCAAATTAAATTCAAGCTTTTTTCACTGTAACCACCATATCAGAGCATTATAGTCAAAGTGATTTTACAGCAGCAGCTTAGCACACAATGTGTTGCCCTCAGGTGACACCACCTTGCTGCATGCACACAGTCCGCTACCTGCCGAGGGGCCTGGTGAGCTGTTAGGCTTTTACCCTGCTAAGTCAATCTGCGGAGGTGTTAAAGGCGGCACGTCAGCACAAACTAACAGGTGCCCACTGACAAGGCAGAGGGGAGGTGGAGGAAGACACTGAGGGGATGGATCGACTGTAACTTCAACACAGTGTCGCTGGTGTTGTCATTGTATGGAAATGCTATGTAGCTGCAGGTTACATTAAAAAAAAGCCCTGTTCACGAGCCGGACCTGGATGCTATGAGAGTTTATGCTAACATTAGTTAGTCCTCATCCTAAAAGCCTTTTCTCTATGAAAGTGGAAACATACTGTTTGAAAATACGAACAATAAAGCATAAATCTAACCTCTTACTTGTCTAAATATGTAACATAAGCCACCAAACAGGAATGCAATAACGGTGTGATCTTACATTTTTCCTATTATACTTAAAATATTAGGACTAACAAGCTCTACACTGACTGCAATACAAGAACAATTCTGTTAATCAATTAGCGAGGATGCTAACTTTTTGCTCAGGACATGTAGCTTTAGCCTCAGTCTTTTAGCACGATATTTTATAGGCTTCTCATTTTAATATGAGTCAGCCGAAAACATTTTCATCAAGCTCATGGGGCTAACATTAGCTTAATTAGCTAGCTAGAGCTAATAAAGGAACTAAAGGATGGTAAATCTGCCACTGTTATTATTGTAAACTGTATGTGTGCTGTGCAAGAACAGAAAGCTTGACAATAATAGCAACAAAAGCTAAGCAGGGTCAACTGTCAACCAACATGTCAAAAATGTAAATGAGACAGTTTAATTCCTGGTTATGGTTCTGTTGTTTTATTCCAGTGAAAATGGAAATAGCAAATAAAAAGGAAATGCACTTTAACAAAAAATTTAAATACTGAAATAGCTCTGATAGGTGCGTCTCAGCACTGTATCCCAAAACAATTATGCTCACTCTCATATCACACACACACACACACACACACACACACACTGCAGATAAACTCATGGACATACTCACCAGCTGAGTCATAAAGCAACAGGAGACACTGAGGAAGAAGGTGTGACGTTATTTCCACACAAAATAATCTGGTGGAATGACTGTGTGAACAGCACGCAACATTTCATTCTGATGAAGGTAGATGAAGGAATATAAGGTATATACACATACATATCATAATAGATTGTATATGTAAAGAGAAATATAAAAATAACCCAAACACAAACAAAGACTTCTGGCCAGTTTGAGGATTGGCTTTGTGTTAATCATCCCCTGAGTGTTTGTTAACAGGCGTTAGTCTCTTTGCTGAGAGTCTCTGATAAAGTATTGTATCTGCCCAGCAGGTCACGGGGACACACCCAGCAGCTCTATTCTCTTCAGTGTGTCTGTCGGACCCTGTTACAGTAATCATCTGTCTGGCGGTCACCGACTGTCTGTCTCTTGGCTGGAAAACACGGCTGAGGTCATAATAACCACTAACAGTTGCTCTTTGTCACTTTCTGCACACCAAAATGAGATCTTGCCCGTCTCATTTGGGGGCTTTAATTATACGACTGTAAAATAAATGAATCAGTTCACCCAAATTAATACCCAACCATGCAGATGGTTTGCGGTTTTATGTGGACGGGTTCTCTGGGATTTCTGCCACTGATATAATACAATGACGGTGAAATGTGGTGAAAGTACATATACTCCAGTACTGTACTTTTTCAGGTAGTTGTACTTCAATTATGTCCATTTTATGCTTCTTTATACCTCGACTTCACTACATTTTAGCAGAAAATATTATATTTTTTACTACATTTATTTGACAGCTGTAATTAGTAGTTACATTGCAGATTACACTTTCATACAAAACATATATTAATATCTTATGAAATATGTTGCATTATTGTAGATTAAAAGCAAGCAGCATTTAAAGTAGTTACAATTAGCTCCACCTGGGCCAACTACAACAGTAAAAAAGTATTTATACATTAATACACCGATAATAGTCATTCACTCATATATAATAATGATATATAATAGTATAATACTCACAGGGGCTAAGTTCGTTTAGCTAAAAATACTTACATAGTTTTACTTAAGAAACATTTTCAGTGCAGGACTTTAACTTGTAATGTGGTATTTTTTGTTTTTACTTACGTAAAGGATCTAAAGACTTCCTGCACCACTGGTGGTATCAGGTTTTGGTTTTATTGGGTTATAAGATATCCATCTCTGGGACTTCTGCCACCAACTGAATACAATGGAGATGGAGATCTGTTCATGATGCTCACAACATTAAAATTAAATGTCAACATGTCCAGAAACAACATCCTGGTTACTCTGGATCATCAAGGTGAGCAGTTTTCACAGGGACTATTTCTTCTTGAGAAAGAAATTCCAATGAAAGTAACCGGGAAAGTGTTTTGATAAGTAGACGTGGCTGTTTGACGTTTGAAATGCGAAAATTGTATTCCTTGCAGTGTTATTGGGTTGAAAGCAGACATTCTAGGGACATCTCAAAATATGTGCAAATAAAACCGAAACTATCTTCGTGGCTAGACACCACTAGAAGTAAGAGAATATTTTGTTTACATTTGACCCTTTAAAGATTTCCTTTACCTACAGTCTGCACATAGGCCATGTCTAGACCCTATCTGAAGTAACACAACTGCTGAAGATGCAAACCTGTGAGACATACAAGTGAAAAGCTGCTGAAACTCCAATACAGGACTGGCCTGATGAGGTTATAGTAATCTGATAGGCCCAATTAGTGCTTGATTAGAGGTTGAGCAGACTGACATAATGAAGTGATCAGACAGACACATTTCATTCAAGCAGAAATTCCTGTTCTCGTGAGTCTGAGCTCATGGGAACGCCTGAAGTTTGTTTTATGGAATTACATTTTCCAGCTGCAGAAACGACACCTTCTCTTTATACCTCATTATTTCTTTAGGATGAGAAACTGTCGTGTATCGCACTTCTTCCTGTTTTAGTGTCCTCCTCAGCTCCAGAGCAGACGTCCCTGCAGCATAATACTTGGATGAGCATTATCTGCAGACGGCAGCCCCGAATTTACCCAAACTGCACTCAGGACAGGAAACTATTGATGCCCTTCATGTGGGACGTAAGACAAGAAAAACCTAATTATGGCTCACAAAATCTCAAGAATGCTACAGGTAAGTGAACTCAAATCTATTTTTAGGTTTAATATAAACTCCAGCTATGTGCCCTGTCAATATTGGACACACAGAGGTGGCATATTTACATATTTAATCTGTAAAGAGGAAAGTATTTTATGGTGGAGGAATGTTTCTTCTGAATTACAACATGTTTGACATTCTCCACTGCTGATAAGCTCAAACATGCCTCTGTGAGCTTGCCAGCATATTTCTAACATAGGCATCCATTCTTAGACTACTCACAAAAATAACTCCCATTTAATCTATGAATAGTTAATATTTTTGTTGCAGTCGTTTCCCTTAAAATAACTGGGGTGGTGTGTGGTTTTGTTTGCTACTGACATCTTGAGAAGATTTACCCACTAGTGATGCGACAAAAAAAGGAACTCTTTATGTATTTCAAAGGTTTTAACGCCACCTAATTAAGTCACAACACAACACAAGTTTACTCTTTAAGACAGATGTATTTTTGCACATTCTTATTCCAGTTTCACCTCTTCCACATCCACTTTCAGTTGTTTTTATATGATTTAATAAACCAGAAGCCTGTTAGAACACAGCCTTGTAAATGGTCATGAGTTTCATAAATGTAACAAAGATATCTGATTTGTCCAGCTGCCATTTCATCACTGTTTATTGTTGATGATATTTTCACCTGAAAACACTGATATCATCCCGTTGTTTTTCCTTCAGGAAGTTCCTGCAACTGGTCATTAATTGTTGCTGAGGGGCCAAAGTTTGAGGAAAAACAACAAGTTGAACAAACTGCTTTGAGTTCAAGCTACTAAAAGAAGGAAAACAAGGACTTAAAAACACAAACCACAAATATTATCATGTGTGCTTCATAATATTATTTTGCACTGCAGAACATTTCTGCATTTCCCATCGCAGCCTGTTTTGTAATATTGTCTCGGGAATTGAACTGACGTCAGATTGCTTCCGCTCATTCAGGTGGCGTTGGATTGCAGCAGGTCTTCACTTTCCTAATCAGCTCTTCTGCTCCCTCGTCCAAGCAAGGTCATCCTTCCCTCAGCCACTGTGCTTGTCCATTTCCTTCCAACACCTCAAGATCAGATTTCCATCACTGACTCATAGCATTTCCCTCTGCAGACTCATTTCCAAAAAGAATCCCCAAGATGCACTGCAGTTTTTAAAACCATTATATTTCCAGGAAGTTAGGGGGCAGATAAATCGCTCTCAGCATATGGCCTGTTTATGGAGTTTTCAAAGGTAATCATGCTTCTTTAATCACTTTAGTTTTTGAGGCTTTACTGAACAGAATTGTGTAAATGCATACCCACCAAAAAGTCTGATGACTTAGTAATAATTTAAAAAAAACACGCTCGCTTAACCAATCGCTAAAGATGTCCATTAATGGTAAAGATATATTGTTTGCAATATTGCAAATTGCAATATTTTACAACAGCTGAATATTTCCAGTGAATACAAACTTTTATGATTGTAGATTGTTGTCAGTACAATAAAACAAATGTTATTCTGTTGTATATTTGTTGAAATGAATATATCAGCATCATTTTTGGACATTTTGTAGATTTTTTTTCCATGAACATGCAGTGATAAATGAGGGTGAAACTTCTAATATTAGCAACAATTAATTTTACAAAGGCAGATTTAAGCACAATAACAGATGTGGACATTGATAAACTTCACTCTGATCACTGGATATGGTGCAACGTCCACCCAAAGAGTGTATCCAGATTTAAATGTATAGGACCCTTAATTTTTGTGTGTGTGAAGTCAGTATGTTATACCTGTCCGGGACAGAGTTCGACCTCGAGGCTCTGACACAGAATGTTAGGTTCCAGGGTATTTAAGTTTTATTTAAGTTTTGGTCTTATTTTGAAAAGTCTAGTTCCATGTTTCCTGTGTGTTCTTGTCCTCCGGCCTCAGCCCTTGATTTTGTTCACCTGTGTCTTGTTACTCACCTGGTTCTGTTTTCCCTCGTTAGGCTCCCTCTATTTATGTCTGTCTCCCCTAGTACTTGTTGGGTCATTGTTTGACACACTGCTGCTGTTGTTAGTGCATGTCTGTTCTCGCGCCTAGAAAGTTTAGTTCTTCAGGTTCTATGTTTTCTGTTCTTTGCTCATGGATCACCGGTTACTGGACTTTTCCCACGCTCCCTGCAAGAAACCTTTTTGTTCGCTGTTCTGCAGACCATTTCAGGTCTTGTGTTTTGGACTCTCCTGTTTCATGCTCTTGTCTACCTGCTTCTACCCAAAGTAAGAACAAGAAACCTGTTACATTTCCCTACCTTCTGAGTCATGTCTGCGTTTGGGTCCCACTCCTACTACCCTTCAACCCCGCATCCTGATAGATACCACCTAGCATCCACATATCCTAACACAGAAAACATAGGGCAGGGAGGTAAACATTTTTCCTAAATGGGTAAACATTTGGCAGCCAAAGTCGAATGAGTTTGGAGATATGTCGATTTTTGGGCATATTTTTAGAGCCTTTGTAAAATATTTTAAAATGAAACAGGAAGCTGGGAAGTTTATGCCCCTGGCGCCCACCCTACTTCCCCGTGTGAGCCAAGAAAGACACGAGGATGGAGATAAAACAGTTTGGCTTCTGCCAAAGGGTGGGTCCAACAGTATAGCTTTAACATTGTTTAATGTAACATATTTAAAATAATTTGCAGTCATCTTAAGCGGCACTCAGATCAAGATCAGTTTACTTGTCATGTGGAGTCATACTGTGAAAACAGTTTTTCTGTGGCTTTAGAGCTTTGTCTTTTTTAGTCTTTGAGATAAACAATAAGTATTAATTCTTTGTACCATACAATAAAGTACACATTACATAGTTTATAGAATAACAAAACAACTCTAAGCTGAGGAGAATCACAGTTCATGTAAAGATTTTGGTAATACTTTACTTTAGGTCCCCTTTTTAGCATTTATAAGCAATAAACATTTAATAAATGGTTTATTACACACTGTAATGTAGTTGTAAGCAGGACATTTTTAAGTGTTAACGTAAAGTATTTGTCAACAATGATAACTTCTTCTATGAAGACATATATGAACTGTTTTACTATGTTATCTGTTATCTTAGTTATACAAATACATTAATATACACTTATATCTTTCAACTACATTGTTATAAACCATTTATGTTTCTATACTGCTTATGAACACTAAATTGGGAGACTTGACTGTTTGACCTCATTTGTGTTTTACCTGTAAATTTAATTTTGCCAATAAAATTAAAAGATTAGAAATAAACAGTTGAGAATTCAAATGTATGTGAGCTTTTAGGATACCAAATGGTATGTTTACACAATAATATAAAATGTTCATCAAAAACGGGCAGTTTACCAAAATAAAAGTCTTAACCTGATATAACCCCTGATGATGTCATCAGGGGTTATCTCAGGTTGGGCTGCCAGATTACAAACTTATAAAAGAAAGGTGGTGAGCTTTTTGAAGGACATGCAAAGATGCCATCAAGTTGCATTATGGGAAGTGTAGGATCCAGTGCGTTTGCAGCCTTGACCCATTCTAGCAAAGGTCAGTTTAGTTTTGGCCTCTTCTGCACTGATTTTGTAGATTCTACATCAAATCTGTCTCAACTAAATGAAAGTGCGATTCTAAATCACTGGAGTGGCCTTTTAACACCTGCTATATGAAAAATAACAGGGATTTTTAATTGTTTTAGTCTGTTAATCTTGCAGTTGCTCTCATTTTTACGATATTAAAGGACAAACATTGTAAGCTGAATTAATTATTTATTGATACATTATAATTACATCGGCAGACAATACACTAGTCATTTAAGAACACAACTTTTCAAAAACAAAATGCACAATATACACTTTCAGCAGTCATTATGAAATGACACGCTAAAATTTTTTTATATAAATACACCATTTTTTAGTAGTTTTATGACAGCAAGCGTCTCTCTCTGTGGCTGCTCTGCTGGTGGTAGCTGCTGGGATCCACTGACTCAGGCCTGTGAGGGGTCGGACCCAGGTACTGTTCGAACTCGCTGCGGTCCAGATCGTACAGCATGTCCAGCTGAACCTGTTCCAGGTAAAACTCCAGGGAGGGCCCAGAAGGGCGCAGCAGGCCCCTGTACACCCTGGACTCCCCCTGATCCACATGGGGACCTGCAGAGTTTGAGAAACCATACTGCATGTTGTGCCCATGCTGTAAATACACCTGAGGCTCTGCAGGGTACGCAGGCGGGTTTGGGTACACCTCAGGCTTATTTGGGAAAGCGTCTGCTGATGGGTCTGGAAAAACTGTAGTGTTTGGGTAGCTGCTGCGCAAAGGGCTGAAGTTAGCTGGGGAGTTTGGGAAAGCAGGCGTGCTTGGGTAGGACTGCTGCTGGTTCTGGAGCAGGTAGGTGAGGTTGTAGGGCATGGTGAAGCCTGAGCTGCAGAGCGAGGGCAGGGAAGAGGAGGCATCTGCACCTTGAGGCTTGGAGCTCTTCTTCAGCTGCTTCCTCCGGCGGGGCCTGTACTTGTAGTTGGGATAGTCGATGGTGTGCTGGACCCTCAGACGCTCAGCCTCCTGCATATAAGGACGCTTCTCAGCCAGAGACATGGCCTTCCAGGTTTTTCCTGCAGGAACACAGTGATGTTAATGATCTGCATACAGAACTGACCAATGACAGCTAATAAAATGTACATCTTAACATTTATCAACTGATTTGGGGCTATGATTGAAACAGGTTATCCCTTTGAACTAATGAGACATTTTATAGGCCAAATAACTACAAACATTTCTAATATTTCAGGAGGGAACACTTGAAGATATCCAACGAGCACTTTAACTTTAGCAACAACTGGTCGTATTTTCAGGCTGTTATTCAAAGTCTTACCGAGTATTTTGCTCAGATCTGTGTTCTCCAGGTCTGGGTTAAGATGCGCCAGCCGCCTGCGCTCCTCTTTAGTCCAGATGATGAAGGCGTTCAGGGGCCTCCTGACTCTCTGCTGAGCTGATGCAGACTTGGCCTCGGGGCTGGCGCAGCTGGAGTCCGAGTTCACGGACAGCGGGCTGGAGGGGCCTGAACTCGGGGAGCGCACCTCGGTCATCTGCTCCCCGTCTGCGGAGCCCGAGTCTTCGCTTTCGAACATGGCGCTGTTTGCGCAGAGCTGGAAGGAAGCGGGGTCGTAGCTGAAACGCATGGTCACTGACGGTGATGATGATGCTTTGGCTCTGCTGCAGGCCGCTGTCATCCTCCCGGTGCAGAGTGACGGATATATGTGGGCGCTCCACCAATGGGAGGCCAGGAGGAGTGGATTTAAGGTGTGAATTCCAGGTGTTTTCTCGGGTCGGTGATAGGCCCATCTGACGCCCCAATCAACGATCTCACGAAACTTCAGATGGGGAGTCATGAGTCTGTAATAATCTACAATTAAGCTGTTATATAATGTATATAAAGTCATAATGTCATCACCAGATTGAGCTAAATAAGCCTTAAACCCCACGCAGTGTTTACCTTTTTACCCCTTTATGGTGACAGAATTATAGCCTAAAAAAATAATTTTTTATATATATATAGCTACTTCATAATGAGTAGGCTAAACTGATGAAGGTAAAAGCATGGTTGAGTCTTATTTTATAAGTTCTCCTGTAAAAACTGGGATTTTTATCTACACATGTGTTTGTATAACCCGCGATTTTGGATCATATTTATCCTTTTTTATTGTTTCAGACAAATATGTTTGAGTTTTGACTATTTTGTGTTGCTGAACCTTTTTAAAATATTTTTGCATAAACATTGACAGTCCCTCACATGTGGGACTGGCTCTTTAATTGGAGGAAAATCTGATTTCAGTCTTGATTCTCTTCAAAAACCATATTAGGAAAATCAAATTACAGCTTTGCCTATTGGAGAGAAATGGAATCTAATCAATAGGTCCTGAAAGGCAGGCAGGCTATTGATAGGAGAACATCAAAGTTTTTCAGGAGGCAGGGCTGGTTACTAATTACATTGTGGCTCTCAGCTCTTATCGGCCATCCACTGTCTATATCAAAGTACATTTTACAGGACTGAAACAAACATGATCAAGGCGCATTTATTACACGATTACAAATATTTGCCCGACTCAAAAACTGATAGGTGTGCACAAAGGAGCGTGATGAGCTCACCTTCAGGACATCAAAACACTGAAATGGCTGCTTTCTTACTTTAATCAGTTTTAATTAAAAGATGAGAAAAATATACCAGTTTAAACTTCCCAAAAGGAAACACCAGAGCAAGCTAAACGAAACAGACGAGTGTATTGAACTAGTGTGTATTGACACACGGAAACTATAGCAGGATGGATGCAGTTTTTTTCCTATTTCAACCTAAAATTTATATATCTACAACATTTCTTTAGTCAGGTCTCCACAAGTTATGTTATATAAAATAATACAGCTCCGAATGACATTTTGAAGGTAAAAATATTTTTTAAAAACCTGAACTATCCTATGAATATTATAAGAAATGGAAAATGTCTTTATTATGGTGAAACAAATAGGAAATGCATATAAAGTAGACTAAGTAACACTATAAAGACACTATTGAGTATAAATCCCAGCAACGACATTAGTCATTTTAAAAAGTACAATATATATCACTGAAAAGCTGTCATACACGCCAATACGAATATAACAGCGATATTAGCCATTAAAACAGCACAAATGGAAAATAGTTATTTTAAATGTTGTGTATCCACCATTAATGCTCTCTCCAGAAACTCTTAAGGCGTGTGATCCTACTTCAATATAATAGGATGCCATTACAGGTGCTCGCTTCCTCTGTGTGGTTTCAATGAATATCTGGCGACAAACATTACACAGACAATAGATGACATTATGCTGACAGGGGCAACGTTACTTCTGCAATACACGGACTGACTGGCCCACAGCAATACCTGCACCTGCACTGCTTTGTCCCGGCAGACGAGTCACTTAAGCGGCCTCTTTAAATTGTAAATACTGTGTATTATGGTTTGGAGCAGAAAGGGTTAATACACAAGAGAAAGTAGTGCAGTTTGGTCCCTTTTTTTGCTGTGAATTTTACAATATAAATACCAGAAACTTGCAGAATAGATATAAGTCTCCACTTTAAAGGCTTTAAGACTGCAAAGTAATAACACTTAAACTCATGCACACTTTAATATTATAGAAATATTCTCGTTAGGGGCATTTTGGACTTTGTTTTAACCCTGCAAAAAGAAGCATATCAGGCCTAATGGAGCTTGATATCTTAATCAAAAATCCGGATCAATACTGTGGCATTGGCAAATTCAGTAACAGACTTGATTAAGACCTGTTCTTTAAACTGTGCTCCTCATCTCCCCTTGACAAATAGACTTAAACCGTCTTGTATCAGTCGAAACTGATACAGTGGCATGTGGCTTTGAGGGGGAGATAACATTAAACGTCTCAGGAAATCAATGTAAGCCTGAGAAATTCAGATTATTAATGTATATTTAAAAGTGAATTATTCATCCACATAAACCGTGGTTGTCTGTAGTTTGTTAGTATTTGGTAAAGGAGGGAGGAGGGGGGCTTTTTCTTCACAGGTTGTCAGAATTAGAGGTTGAATCCACATCCGCGGTGTTAAACGGGACGCGCGCTGCGAAAAGCACTAATGGATTTAATCAATTAGCTTGAACGACACAGCGTGAATACAATAACGTCAGTTTCGACTGGGCTTCTCTGTGAATTGAGTCGGCTAAATATTAGACAACGTTTGGGGTGAAGGGGAAGGCTAATATCTGGGTTTAAAGTGTGAATATTGTAGCTTAAATCATGTCATTCACTTTTTTTGTGCGTTAATTTCCCCTCAAGACGTTTATAGGACATCATTTTGCTGTATTAAGAAAAAAACATGTCATTTGTCCTTTATTCCGAACCTATTAATGAATCCTAATCTATAGGTGACAGTAGGGTATCATTGCTTTGTCTCAGAGCCAAACAAGCAGAATGCTGCAGCTGAATGGGCACTATGCTTTCTGAATAGGGATTGTTCTCAGTGGCTTTCTGATCACAATGTGCCATTGTATTGGACAGAACTCATATATGGGACACTCCTCTCCTTCTTCACTTTGGATCAGTGATGGTCTGGCTGGCACAGGTAGAGCTGTGCACTGAAGACCTGCAGGAGATAAGTAACAACTTAGTGGGATTTACAAAGGCCCTGGTGGATTCTTGGCAACTCTGGATGATGTCTGGGTTGAATATTGGCTGGATTTGGAGCATTTATCCACAGTCTGATGCAGTTTGTAAATGAAAAGGATGGTTTGCTGTTAGGTGGATCACATTTTCTAGGTGTGGACTGGAACACAACAGCTGCTTGACTCCAGGCTCTTCTCTTATTATGGATATGCGACTGTTTGGTGCAGGAATCGGAGACATCTATCCAAAGAAGAAGTAGAGGAAAACTACAGGAGCGTAAAGCAGGAGGCCTTTGATAATGAAACACTGCATTCCAACCTGTCCTCGTGGCCACCTTCAGTGCCATCCCACCGACTTTCCTTACAGTGCTTCATTCATAAAGAGCTGCATTGTTGCATAGCTGGAAGGTGTGAAGTGGATATTATACTGTTGTGTCAGGTGACCATGATCTTCGCAGTGAGGGGCTGTCTTGCATTGTGTTGTATTGTATGGGCACAGCAGGCCATCATCAAGATATACTCTGTCAAGACTCAGACACCATTCTATGCAGTGGTCTGTAACCCCCCCACCCCCACCCCCCACTTCTTAATCATGTGTTTGAGCAGATTCAACAGTTTAGACCAAGGCCCGGGGTCTTGAGTGCTAGCCTTCACACTCCCCATGTAAACAGCGCCCTGCCCGGCCCTATGTCAGGCCAGTTGAGAGGATTACATGCCCCCTGGTGTAGACAGGCTTAATGTAGCCTCATTAGCAGAACACAATGATGCCCCCACCTCTGAGCAGAGATAACAGGCCGGGCTCAGCTAGACTTCAAACACAGCTCAACCCTACAAACCCAGGTGGGGCAATGTGCAGGGTGTAAAGCCAAAGGAGAACTGAGGATTTGCACTTTTTCACTGGTTTTATCCACCTCACGTCATCTAAGGGCTGAAATGATTAGTTGGAAAATTGACAACACTTTTGACAGCTGATTAATCAATTATCACATTTACCTAGCAGAAATGCCAAACATTAACTATTCCAGGTGTCTCATAATGTGAGGATTTACTGCTTTTCTCCATTTTATATAATTGTAAATTCTTTACAATTGTGTTTTGGACTGTTAGTCGGATGAAACAAGCAATTTGAAGGCGTCACCTTTCGCTTTTTGAACTCGGGCATCTTCGAACGCAACATTAGTACAATACAACTGGGGGGGAAAAAAAGCATAAAATTGAATAATTAAATTAAGAAGTAAGATAAATAAAAATGGTAAACAGGCCTAAATTAAAAAATAAAATCAAAAAACAAGTTAGAAAAAGAATATGTGATAAAGTGTGAGAAAGGGGATGAATTAAAATACATTTCTAAGGAGTCAAAGTAGTTTTAATGACTTCTTACTGTTAGTATGTATTTTAGAAAGACTGTCAATTCATGGCTTTTTAAACTTTTTTTTTCCTGTCATTTTTTAGACTAAGCAATTAATCAGTTAATCTTAAAAGTAATCAACAGACACACTTTAACATCCAATCTGAATTATTATTTGGTCGACAAATGACCAACAATGTGCACTTACTCGTGATATTCAGGTCAGAATTTTGATTCATTCAAGGAAACATCCATCAAATCTTCAGTCTGGCTTCTTTTTTTTCATTAAATTTCAGTCACACTGTTTTCTAATTGTATTGCATCATGCAGACTTGCTCAGACTGAGACTGGCTAATGAGGCAAAGCTTCACTCAAGCTGAAAAACAGCACTATTCTTTGTAAATTAGGAATTGTATTCCACTACTGATAAGTCTTATCTCAGGAATTGAATAAGTCTTCCAGCTCTTGTATTGTCTGGACAGCTGAGCTTTGGATGTTAGTGGCTTATTGCCACAGCCGACTATTTATTACATCCATGTTTTTGGACACGAATTGTCTTCAAGTTCCCCTACAGCATATGTGTAAGTCTGACCTTGATCCAAGACCAGATCCACACGTCTCTCCTCAGCAGACAGGGGGAGAAAGCCTGCATTTAGCTGTAATTAGCCCTAATTATTAACTGGAACTAGACTGAGACCTGTGAGACACCATGATATCTGTGTCTGTCTTAAACGGCTCATTCAAGGCACCAAAACAATCTGGCCTGCTCAGTTCCAGCAGCAGTGCTTGAATGTTTAATTAAATAGTGTGAACTGGTTAGACTCAGACATTAGATTATTTGGAGCAGAAACCAGAGATACAATGCTTTTACTAGAACAGACTAACAAATCTTTTTAGCCAAAGTGAATGGCTATTTTCTTAAAGGTAATTGATGGAGAAAATACTTGATTGGATTCCTTTATTCTTTTATGCAAACTTTCTGCAGCCACACATTCACGGAGTCGATGTTTGTGCCTTTCCACAAACTGTTAGCTCACTCTTTCTCTCTCTTTTGCTCGTCTGAGACCTGATACGAATTCAAAAGGATCTGCTGCTTTGAAGATAAGCACTGTAGTTCTGCCATAAACAATGATTGTGCTGTTTCTTTCCTGTGGCGTGATTTATTTAAAGTATTATGCTGTAAGGATTTGGGCTGGTTTTCCTGACAGGGCCGGCTGTGTACGTATCCAGTACTTGTGTAGTTTATTGGATACTTGAGATTCAGGAAAACACTCATGGAACCACAAGCAAAGTCATCAAAGTGTAGCTTTTGTCTCTTATGGTAACACATTATGAAATTTACAAATACTGTCAGAAATTCACCTTCAAAAATGGTGCTTTTTTTATTAAACGCAAAAAGTTAGTCAATGATATTTAACTCAGTTTGGTGCATCATTTTTTCTTGTCCCTTTTCTTTTTAATCCTGCATAATTGAGACCTGCGTACCAGTAACTAACATGGCAGAGGGGACTTTGAATAGAAACACAATGCTCGTATTCTTACACACACACACACACACACACACACACACACACACACACACACACACACACACACACACACCCACACACACACCCACACACAAACAAACATATGCTTCCTTTGATAAAGTGTTTTTATACCCGCAGAAATTCTATGGCAGCGTCCCTGAAGACAATATCTGCGTAAAATACCAAGTTATTTATAGGGAGTGTGCCATTTTGACTTTAAAAAATAAACATGAGAGTAATGGAGAGTTCAAATACAAGGGGACCATTATTCAGCCAAAGCCTACCAGAGTATATTCTAGTACAGGGCAGGCGGTACATTGCCATAAAGTGTTGATTGTAAATATCTAAATCTTAATGAGATTCTACATTACAACAATCTGGCTTTTCTTTTTAAAATCTCAGCAGTGCGAACTTAAAAAAAAAAAAAAAAAGACTAAATATGTAAACTCAGTGAAAGTGTGAACTTTGGGAAGGTGGGCGACATCCTTAAGTGAGTACCACATCAAGATTAGTCTACGTCAGTAATTTCCTTACATATCAAAGCATAAACGTTTCTTCATGGCATTTGTCTCTAAAACATATCCGGGCAGAGTTGTATGTATGGGTTTGCCTGTGATTGTATTCCAAGAGGGGGGAGACAGATCTTTTGAACGTCCACACCAGGATACAGCTGCCTATGACTAATTTCAAACTCCCCTTCTAGGGCCTAGGCAACCCATTTCACAAGTAACACACATCACTAGGCATCTGTTTCCTGTTTTCATTCTTTGAGTTATCTTATTTTCCTTATTTCCCCCTCACCTGTTACAGTTCACGTTCCTTCCATCCCGCTGCACGGGCTAGTTGTGCTTCAACACGAGGCCGTCACACACTCAAAAGCAAAGAAATACTTGTGAATGTGTTATAAATACATATACCCACTGTATAAAAACTTAAAATGAATTCTCTTATGACATGAACGATATTTAAAAATGTAGTTTAATGACAATACTTCATTTTTAAACACAGAATGCTGTTTTTCCACATTTTTAATATAAAATGGAAACATTACTTTTTTCCTTACACATTTTCAACATCCACAACTCAAGAATTTTCAGATTTTTGCCACGAGATACTGTACATAAACATTTACTTCTCCTCACATCTATGAACTGTAATATTTCAGAAGTTTCTCATCAGTGGGTTTCAGAATCTTCTTCTCCGGCATGTTAACGACCCAGCCTGGAGCGAGGCCAAAGAAGATCTGTCGAACATCCTTCCTCATGGAGAGCATGTGATACAGTTCATCCTTTGAAATGTCTGGCAAAATATATCCATACTTCTGTGCCAGGGCAAGCCGGGCCTGCTGAACTTTCTCTGGGTCTGCCAAGTAACCCCGGTTTTCAGCATCTGTGTAATAAGGGACCATATCCTCCCCCGGTAACATTCGCTTTGGTATAGGCTGCCCTCGCAAGAAGAATGGGACAGGCTTGATGAGAATCCCTGCAAAAGAGAATATATTTTTAGGCTTATTATCTAAAATACACAAGATGACTGCAATATTGTGAGTGAGTGCATAAGACAGATCATTCTTTAGTTACCAAGACTTATAGGATCATAGAAACTGGTAGTGATGACCCCTCCGTTCCTCTCAATAGCAGCTAGAGCTCCTTCAGAAGCTCTCTGAACCTCAATGTTGATTTTTGCAGCGAAAATGTCAGCACCCTGGAACAGAGAAAACACAGAAAAGGTGAACTTGTGGCAGAGCAGTGTGGGGGAAAAAAAACAAGGGGTCAAAAACAACATCTTAATCTGTGACAGAAGGACAACATTGTTATGTGGCACCACCTACTGGCACAAGATGATACAAGAGCCACAGAGTGGAAAAAAAACAAAGAAAGAAAAACATTAAGTCTCCAGAAATATGGTTTCATCTTACTACAAAAAATATTAACTTAAAAAGAGACAAGGCAGTAACTGGAGTTTTTTTTCTCCAGAGGGAGTGTTTAGTGTTTTTTAACCTCTGGAGATGAGAGAACAACTTTCTAACTCTCTTATGATCCATGCTAGGTGTGAAAAAGTCCATCTATCAACAACATGCTTTAAGCATGCAGCAATTACCTCATCAACAAGTTGGACTCCATAGTCCCTCTTCAGGGGCTGGATTGTCACTCCTCTGGCATTGACTAGCTGGGTCAGGTCTATGGGCTGGGTTGGGTCGACTCGTCCCAGATCAATCAGGTACTGCAGACGTTTCAGTGACAGAGGCTGGTACTGAGGACGGCGACTGAGGAAGAGCACAAAAACATTGTTGTTAATTGGTTTAAATAATTTGTGATCCCCAGAATCTGGCTCTCAGCTCGGCAAAAAAAACAAAACAAATGAAAATGTAATACAAAAATCATCTCTTATCTGTGCAACTACAGCATAAATGCAGTATGTAGCAACCCCAGCACCAACACTTTGCTACTGGATGCTACGATGCATGTGGCTGGTTCATTCATTTATTTATGAGCAGTTGACTGAAATGCCAAGTAACGGCAAAGAAACGAATATCCTGGTATAAAAATGTATCTGTAGTTCTTCTGTTTTACTTCATTTAGGAAAGAAGTCTTCTTCCTACTGCATCAACATGTGTAGGATTTGGTGGTGTGAATGAGAGGTACCACCAGATGCACTACTGTGACAAATACACAAATATAAGACTGAAACTCACTGAAGTGGCAGGCCAGGATCATTAAACTTATTATCATACTGAGATATTCATCTAGGTATGAATGCCTGTGAGAGGGATGCACCTGCTATTTTATGACAAGCTAACAGGAGGAAATCAGGGTATTTTCTGCAAGCATGACAATGACAACTTGTAATTAATATATTTGTTTGTGTAACAACTACATTTTACTCGTCAAAGACTCACTGGTTAGTTTGAAGGGTGGAGAACAGAGTGACAAGATTTTACCTGTGTCCTTCGTTGTAGCCATATTTTGGAATAGCCAGGTAAAAGGGCGTCTGACCACCCTCAAATCCCAGCCGAGGCCGGGTGCCTCTCTGTCGCTCTCCTTTATGTCCTCGGCCGCTTCTGTTGCCACCGTGCTGTCCTCTGCCCCGCCGTTTGTCCTACAATTAAAAAGAAAAATGTGCAAGGGTTTTTTGATAGCTTGCTAATGTATCATCTAATCAACACAATTGACAGCAGGTTAGCATTTGTCTCCACTGGCTAACATAACATGCTAACTAGCTATGTTAGCTAGAGTGTACTGCTAAAGATAACTATAATAAACATGACATATTTAAACTTACCGGCTTTTTGGCTCCTGGTTCAGGCCGCAAGTTTGCTAAAGTTATCCGCGGCAGATTCTGCAAAACATCTAACGCTTTACCACCAGGCTTTTTGGGAAAAGACATGTTTCTGTTGCTCACACGTCAAAGATAACCAAACCAAGGACATATAGGTCACGTGACTGAGGTCAGTGGAAGCACTTCCTGTTACCTCGGCGACGTTTCAAAATAAAAGCACGGAAGTCAAAATGCTGTGAAGCATTTAGGTCGGATTTCATGGATTTTTTTGTGAATATCATTACATATTAGTGTCATAAAGATAGAAAAACAAATATAATTACTCAACTTTAAACGGTAAACTGGGCAAATAAAAAAATGTTCGGCCCTAAAAATGTGTGTTAAAGGTCACGACACAAGATGCTACATGTTTAATGAATACATCTAACATTTATTTTGTAATTTCATACTTGTATTGTTATATAATCTCTATATTTCTGAGGTGCCGAAGTTTGCTTTGCTGTTATTGTTGAGGATTTAGCTGTTATTAAAGCAGCGCTCATTGACATTTCAGCGAACCAATCTCTGTTTTGCAATTGTAGCGGACTTCTAATGACAGCCAATCAAGGAGTGGAGGAGGCGGGATCACGTGTCAGAGCAGCTGGCGAGTAGCGCGCTAAGTGTGATCCGGCGGTATATTATTTTCCACAAAATTCAACTTCCTAAAAGGATTTCACGACTGCCAGTGGTAATACGAGGCGGCGGTACCTTGACCTCCATATTCGGTCGGCATTTGTCCTTCAACTGTTTTACATTTGACAGCCAGAGTTGGACCAAGATCGACACAGATTGGCAGTCGGGGGTGTATTTATTAGCTTAGCTAACTTGCCCATATCAGTTGCCTCTGCGCTGTATGTGCGGCAATAACATGTCAGCGCCTTTACCTGCCATTGTGCCTGCTGCCCGTAAAGCCACTGCGGCGGTGAGTTAAACCAGGCGACACTAACGTCTAGCTAGTTGAAGTTGGACCAAAATCTGCTAAATTCTGACATGCATTAGCCTGCAACAGCCTCTGCAATTATGTGTGTTTGGTTTTTACAGGTGATATTTCTGCATGGCCTTGGTGATACGGGGTACGTGAAGTTATTTTCCTCCTCCTGTGCAAAATTATTATTGTCTGTCTCTCACAGAGATAAATGGACTTGTATTTAAAGTGGTTTCATTTTGTCCAATATGACAGGCATGGCTGGGCAGAAGCTTTCGCAGGCATCAGGATACCACATGTGAAATACATCTGCCCACACGCGTAACTATTAACAGCAGCTATAACATTACACAGGGTGTCTGCAAGTGCTGGAAAAGTCATAAAAACTCTAAAAGCACTTAATTTCAAGGCCTTATATAGTTGTGAATGTCTTATCCTCCACTATAATTGACATTAAAGGGTGTTTAAAGATCTCTAAACTTGTTGACACACTGTTTACAGTTACAGCAACATGCATATGTTTTGTGCAGTTAAGCAACATTGTGATTTGTGATCGTGTTTTCTGCAATGATTACAGTCCCACCATGCCTGTTTCTTTGAACATGAGAATGTCCATGCCTTCTTGGTAAGTGTCCCAGTATTTGCTCATATTTGAATAGACAGTGTTATCATGTACACAATGAGCCTTACATGTTTTTTTTTCTCATGTATAGGTTTGATATCTATGGGTTGAGCCCAGATGCAGATGAGGATGAGAGTGGTATTAAAAGAGCGTCAGAGAACAGTACGTCTATAAATTTCACTGTATAAATTGTGTAATCATGTTAGGAATGTGCTGCTTTTTTGTTTGAGTTACATAGAGACCTTTTAATTTCTCCACAGTTAAAGCCTTGATAGACCAAGAAGTGAAGAATGGAATACCTTCCCACAGAATTATCCTGGGTGGTTTTTCACAGGTAAGTGTGGCAAGTACGCAGATGATGTGTTACATAACACTGTTTTTACTGTGATTCACCGCTCATGTACATGATGTATTTGAAATCCAAAAGACACACACACACACACACACACACACACACACGCGCACACATACACATACATACATTCATGCACTTCTTAGAGAGAAGAGTCTTAAAATATGGTGCTGCTGGTTAGCTTAGCTTGGAAACAGGGGCAAACAGCTAGCCTGGCTCTGTCCAAAGGTAACAACATCCACCCACCAGCACCTCTAAAGCTCACTAATTAACATGTTATATAGCGTTTTTTTAATTTGTACAAAAACCAAAGTTTTAAAACGACAATTCACCTTTTTATGCCGGGTTATGTGCAGGACTATTTCTTGGCTCTGAGCAGTTGCCTGGCAACCAGCAGAGACTTCAGGAAGTTGCTGTGCCTGGCCAAGAAACAGTCAGTTAAGCACATAACCCCCCCTGAACTTTCAGAATAGATCACAAGGTCAGTACCAACATGAGAACTCGAGAGATTTGCGAATCAGCTGTCAGTGTTCCTTTGTGCAGTTCCAGCTCTGCAGCAACACACACACCTTCTACAGCACTGGACTAGAAGTAATCTGTATGTGAGCATTTAATTACAAATGGACAAATCTCAAACTAATTCCAGATATTTAAATAAAAGAGAAGAACAGTAGTTTCTGCTTTAGGAACCTGAAATTACCTCCATTCTTTGCTGTTATGATGCTGATTCTTTATACTTTTGGTAATAGGCACAAGAGATATGTGACAAGGATTTATTTTTTTTTTTCAAAAGTGTTGGGTTTACTCTTTTCAGGGTGGAGCATTGTCTCTCTACACGGCTTTGACAACTCAGCAGAAGCTAGCTGGAGTGGTCGCTCTGAGCTGCTGGCTCCCTCTCCGCAAGTCCTTCCCTCAGGTAGAATAAACATGACACACACCAGTTTGCACCTGCAATTTCCAGATTTTTAGAAGTAATTCAGTAAAAAGTAAAACAGAAGTTTGAAGGAATTGTTCACCTGAAAGTTCAAATTCATCATCTTGCTTGTTAGTTGATATTTAATGTAGTTCCACACATCTTTTAATTGCTCAAAAATATACATAAAATGACTCCAATGTTCCTTTTATTGAATTACATGTTAGGTTCCATAGCCAAGTCATAATCTGTCATAATCGGATAATAAGAATTATCCTAATCTCTTCTATTCTCAGGCTTCTGCCTGCAGTGCTAACAAGGACATGCATGTCCTACAATGCCACGGGGATGCCGACCCCCTGGTCCCCTTTGTATTTGGCAGCCAGACAGCCGAGAAGATGAAAAGCCTCATCAATCCAGCCCACATCACCTTCAAGACGTATCGGGGTCTACCTCACAGCGCCTGTCCAGAGGTCAGTGTTGGAAAAGTCACATTTGACTCTGGAGCTCTGGTTGCGTTCTGTATTACATGTTTTGTTTTGTGTCCGTGCAGGAAATGGTGGATGTCAAACGATTCATAGAGAAACAGCTTCCTCCCATCAGGAATGAATGAACTCTGGTGTAGCTGCACAACCTCACAGCACCATCAGAGTCCTTTGGGTTTGACTCCAGTGGGACTTCGTGGACTTGAGGAACCACAGACTTACTTGACAATAAAACCACGCTGCTACTCATAGAGCCAGACTTTACTGGGGCTACACGTTAGCCCGGGAGAGGCATAACTGAAACGATGCTGCATCCAGACCTGGAGCCACACACAGTCCTTACAATAGAGTAACATTGGTTGCTTGATTGTAAAGCTATTTGCCATCGAGACAAGCCATTTCCTGCAGGAAGTGTATGTATTGGAATTACTAGGGCTATACTTTATGTATGAAATGTTCATTTTTATTAATGTGGCCTATGTGTAGTAGTGCTGAAACAAGTTTAATAGTCAATAAATTAATTGATTTAATTAATTTTATCAAGCAAGAACGGCAAACATTTGTTGCTTCCAGCTTCTCTCATTTGAGTACTTGCTGAACATTTTTGGATTTGTTGTCGGACAAACTACCAACTTATAGACATCAGCCTGGGCTTTTGTAACATGTGATGGACATTTTTCAGTGTTTTTGACATCTTACTAAATGAATTGCAGCCCTAATCTGTGGAATATTTCATCAGTTACACAAATCTTAACATAAAGAATTTTCAAACAAAGCACATATGTAAAAATTACATTCAAAATGTAATATTAAAGCAGCTTAATATGCAATCCACATGAAGTATTTCTAATAATGTGTAGTACCATATGAAAGAATAAAATATGAATACTGACAACACACAACAGCAAAAACAACGTATGATTGTGCTTTATTTAATTTGTGAGAATTCAAATAACTATTTCACACGTTCCTTTTTAAATACACAAATTTATCAGTGGTCATGGTCATGTATTCAGTTTTTTCCCCCTGTCTTGTTTAAATTAAATATAATATGACAAATATCACAGTATTGAAACACACAGACAAGATCTATTTCTGGGTATCAGCTCATTGAGTCGTAAAAACTTTTATCTTTGAGAAGAGCTGAAAGCACCAACATATGAAGTCATTGTCGCACCATTCACGTTAGACCAAAGGTGCTAGTGTAGAAGATCTTATTCCAAGGCACTTACCTTCTTCTTAAGTTACTATTAAATAAATAAATAAACTAGTTTCTACAAGAACTGGATATGCATTAAGGCTCACAATATACCTAAATACAAATGCAGTGCTCACAGATACATGCTTTCCCTCATTAAACAAGGTAGAAATGTGCAATGTCGAGCTCTAGGGAATATATAAAAATATAGATATGTTTTCGAACAAGTAACTGATGCTGGATCTAGCATTTGTTCCTGTCTGCTCCAAGTATTTTGGTAAGCTAATCGTGGGTAAATAAACAGCAGTTACAGCTGGATAAAGACCGGTTTTAAGTAGTGTTCATTTTCCTGTCTGTCTTTCTCTAAATAGCAGGACTCCAACAAGAACACGAAACTCCTTCGGGTGGGACGCATGTGCCATTTTGAAAAGCTAAGTGTGTGGCAGTGGAGAGTCTATGGCTCAGGGGGCGGCTCCTCCAGGCTCTTCAGCAGATCTGTGTATGCAGTTGAGTTCATGTAGCGGGGGTACGAGTCTCTCTGCATCAGCGTGTAGATCTGCTGCTGAGCGTCCTCGAACGTTTGCGAGGTCGGCTCCAGCATGTTGCGGTTTATCACTTCTCGGACGCGTGAATCCAAACTGACCTGGAGAAGATGAGCAGATAAAAGACTGAAGCTCTATTAAACACATCATATACAGATAAAATGAGTAGTTAATTAATCGGTTAGGTGACTGACAGAAAATTAAAGGGTATGCTCAATTTCTGCGTCAGCCACTTTTAGCTAGCATGGATAACAACAACTCTCGGGCTCTTCTGCCACTCAAGGATCATACAAGGCAGAGGACCTTGAGGCCACCAGAGCCCCAAATGAAATATACCTTAATGAGTGTTGGCTAAGTTGTCACGTTGAGGAGGGGACACAGAATTTGGCTTAACTGGCCCTTTAACTGTAAGGAGACGCATATTGTACAAGCTAGTTTTGAGCAGCAAAAGCAGTTTTTAACACAATATTTGTATTGTTGGGGAAAAAAATCACCTGTATGAACATAATATGCCTACAAAAATGTTGTACAGCACAACCCC
>LKNJ01000213.1:0-17309 GCA_002120245.1 Maccullochella peelii | reverse complement strand
CACACACCTTAATGTGCAGTTCTTCTTTAATTGGTAACTCTTTTGATAACAAATTGAGCGCTTCAGTCATTTTTCAAGCAAAAGAGGCTCCTGCTGTTCGTGAGGATTTGTTAAGAATTTGGGAAATATGCTTCTTCACTTTCTTAGATGAGAAGATCGATAGCACTCATCTCACTCAAGCGTAAGCGTATTTCACAAAATGTCAAACTATTCCTCTAAATGAATGTTTTTGGGGTTTTGGGCTGTTATAAGGGGAAGTTTTTCTGCCATTGTATGGACAAAACAAACTGAAACAAAGTCATTAATCAAGAAAATGTTATACAAATGATTTGATCATGAAAATAACTATTAGTTACAGCCCTATATGAATATGTCCATGATCAATTAATCTTGTTTAGTCTGTAAGAAGCCATCACAACTTCCAAAAGCTTGAGATAATGTCTTTAAATTTGCCGACCAACAGTCCAAAACCCAAATATTCAATGTACAATGATATAAAACAGAGAAAAGCAGCAAGTCCTCACATTTCAGCACCTGAACCCAAAAAATATTTGCCATTTTTCCTTGATAAATGATGAATCGCTTATAATTATATTACTTAATTAGTTGATGATTAGTCTTCTTGAGCTAATATCTTGCCTTGGTAGCTCACCTCTTTAGGGGAAAGGATTGAGATGAAGTCCTCGTATATTTGACGGACTTTCTCCTCCACCACAGTCTTGTTGGTCTCCTTTTTGAGCTCCTCGCAGGCGAGCCAGAACAGCATGTTCTCCTCGCTGAACTCTGTCTGCAGGAACTGCCTGAAGCAGCTGCGACCCGCTGCACTTTTCATCACCCTTTCAAATGACATCGACCAGGAGCGAGCATCTTCCAGAGTAGGCTTCAGGCTTTAAGGTAACAAAATAGTGGACATATTGGTTCATTGTTATTTAATTCTCTCAGTAATGGCACACCATATGAAAGATTGTGTGCCATAACTTGCTGAAATGTTTCTTTGGAAAGGGCCACAGTGTTTAGCCATTACCTTTCTTCACAGTTAGTGGTTCCCTCTGTCCTGTGCTCAAAAGTGGATCTCTGTATTGTCTCATCCTCACTCCTAACAGTCAAACTGGAAGGAAAAAAAACACACAAGACTTTTTTTGATCAACAGGCCATAAATAGATTGTCACACCGTTGTGATTTGCCACCATCACATTTGTTGCCGAGCATTTAAAATAACTCTAGACTCCTTTAATGTCAGCCTTCCTTACTAAAAATAATGGAGTTAGTTAGAATGTGAAACACACCTGGCACACAGCAGTATCTGCTATATGATGCACTACGTGACCAGAAGTATGTGGACACCCGAACATTAAACCCCTGTGTGATTGATATTTGAAGGCTATCCACAACATTTTGGGACCAGATTTCTACTTTCAGTTCATCCAAAAATGTAGATGGGGTTGAGGTCTGCGCAGGCCAGTGAAGTTCTTCAGCACCAAACTCCAAAAATCATTCTTTATGGATCTCACTTTGCACACTATGTCATTGTCAGGTTGAAACAGGAAAGGGCCTTCCCCCAAACTGTTGCCACAACTTTTGAAGCACACTGTTGTCTAAAATGTCATTGCGAAATGTAGCAGTAAGACTTCCCTTAAAGGAAAAGTATGACTTGATGCCACTCTCATGTCTGTACAGAGCTAGAGCCAACAGATGGTTAGCTTAGCTTAGCTTAGCTTAGCTTAGGACAAAGACTGGAAACGGGGAAACAGCTAGCCTGGCTCTGTCCAGAGGTAACAAAAGACGCCTACCAGCACCTCTGAAGCTCACTAATTAACACATCATATCTCATTTGTTTAATCCATTCAAAAACCAAAGACTACAAATTATGGTTTATGGCCAGGCACTTCCTGGAGTCTCGTCACCAGGAGGTTGCCAGGAAACCAGCAAAGACAGGAACTTGGCCAGAAAGCAAAAGTCTATTTCACAAAATGTCGGAACTGTTCCTTTAAGTGGAAGTAAATAGAGTAGCCCAAACCATGAAAAAGAGTATAATAGTCTAGAGCCATTACGTCCAATATTATACCATATTGGACGTAATGTATGTTGTTTGTTCCACATTTGAAGTAACAGAACACCTACAGTAGATTCAGGTTGATCTACTGGGAATGTAATGTAAACGTAATAGTAAAGTGTGTCAACTGTCCTCATCCTCCTGAGGGGATCACCTGTGCTTAATTAAAATGCTCCCAACACCTGATGTAGCAGCTGGCTGTAGACTAATTGGCTCAGGTGAGAGTCCACTGTGAAACAGCCCATGTGGGAATGTGGCAGTTGTAGCTGTGCAACAATTAAATGCAATTGATATAGATGTAGAGACTAAATGTATTACTCATCCTCATCGGAGTGAATTAACATGGCCGTGTTCTGCACACAACAGGGTGGCTGTTCTCAGAGGAAGCGTAAGTAAACGCTTGATGATTCCAAAACAGATTAAAATCCCCGAGGCCTCCATCCAATGAGGTCCGTTGTGGGTCACAGGACCACAGCGTTTCTGTTTTTCTGGGATGACGGCGTGGGCTGTGGTGTTGTTGAATGGGTGGGAGGATGGAGGCAGAGTCGTATCCACTATTGAGCTGCTACTACCAAAAGAGGCCAAGAGGGACATCTTTGTATTATAAAACGATGCAGTATGCTGCTGTGTCATATTATATTTAGTACATAATGCTGGCCTTTCAAAAAAAGAAAATGCTGTACAGACTGGTTAAAAATCTGTGTGCCAGAAAATGAAGATGCTCGGAGAAAATCAAACCTGGATAACGACGATGTAAATAAACTAATTTGGTAGCTTCTTGTATTAAAAGCGTTGCTGGTTTGCAGTGGAGTATCAACTCTCGGATGTTGGAAGTTAACAGTGTAGTTCTAAACATCTCGCCCTTTGGACTGCATGAACGATAACTTATATTATTTGTGGCAAAAATACAGTGAAGGCCAGAAACATGCACTTAGAAATGTTAAGCAGAAGAGAGAATGGTCAACAGTAACAGTGTAGTATGTATGAACAGTATACATGCATAGGGAATGGATTAATACAGGTTAAAACAACAGTTTGGTCCTTTTAAAAACTGTTTGAAAGTAGTGTGGGAGGCGTGACAGGAAATTAAAAAAAATTGTGCAACAGCTTACTTTTTTTGTAATGAGTTGAAATTAATGCATTTTTATACTATATGATTAGGGAACACAACTGACATTATTATGCATAATGTGTTATATAGACTCCCATCAGCCATCCAGGACAGGAAGAGTATGATGAAAAATTACAGGATGTCTTTGATGTTAAAGACATCAAAACCTGCATATTTATTGTTAAATTTCCAATCCAGTCGTATACTAGGTAGCCAGAATAGTGTATTTATAATATTAAATAGAAAAGCTAATACATCAGGTACTGAAAACGGAGTAAAGTATGTGGACTAGGGCTGCAACTAATGATTATTTTCATTACCGATTAACCAGTGTTTTTTTTGGCCATTTTTTGCCTAGAAAAGTGACTTGTTTAAGTGAATTGTTGCAGATTAATGAGCTGTATACTGACTAATCTGTTAACCGACTAATCCTTTCAGCTCTTCTCTGGACTTAAATGCCATTTATGTTTTATTTTACACCACTCTGGTTCTGAAACAGGGCTTACACTTTCTCAGAAATATCGTAGAGCTACTGCATAATCATGATATAAATCATGAGACGAAGTATTTGTAATTGTACTTTCTAAAGATACTGATTAAGTTTAGTAATGCAAATGAGAAGCAATAATGGATGGATGGATGCATGACAGCAAATTAGCAGCCAAAACCATCATTTCCACCTGTGTGTGGAGACAAACAGCTACACAGAATAGTAAATAGGGCCTTGGACCTCATATCTCCCATCTCCAGTCCTGCTGTGTGGGAAGCAGTGGAGTGTCATTACCAGGAGCAGCTACAGCAGCAGCACCAGCAGAAGCAGCAGGCGTTTGAGGCGTTGGTGGGGGTGTTTCCCATTCTGTGGCGCGCTTGGAGGACACTGGCAGCTGCTTCCTGATGAACCTGCATCTGTCTCTTACGCATCTCCACCCGCTCTGAGCCCATGAACTGCGAGGAGAAGACGGGCAGAACACATGTTGAGAGCTGGCTGGAAGATTATTAGCTATACCGCATTAAGCATCACAAGATCCGAGAAATCACAAGAGATTAAAGATCTGACAGGAGGCGTGCAGATCCAAGAAGGCCTGCGTCTTCCGTGGAAGAGAATGAATTAAACCTGGTCGATAAAGCAATCAAACATCATCAGTTTGATCCCGGAATCCTGTAAATGATAGTGATTACTGCCAAATTCAAACAACAGTATCTGAGGAAAACGTGTCTTTCGGAATGCACGATCATGACGCGTGGGGTCAACTTCTGTGCAATGCATCCTCAATAATCGACAAGAAACACGGCGTTTAGTGCGTTTATACGTTGAGATATCGCAATTCAAACAGCTCGAGAAGCCAATGGCAAATGTCCTACCGGTTTGTTGGATCATGCAGAATGTAACAAAACCAAATTGTGATGAGCAACAACCGCCCTCCTCCTCTCCTCTCTGTCTATGAGGGATGAGCAGTAATGATACCGACAAGGCGTTACTCTGGGACAGCAGCAATCGCATCCATCAGTCGCATCCTCAGGAGGACACACACACACACACACACACACACACACACACGATGGTCGATTCAAGACAAGCACCCTGAAGCAAGCAGCGTGCAGCCATTTATAGAAACATAATGAAATTATTTGATCAGAAAAGCTGATAATTTAGTCAAGTTTTTTTTTTCTTTGAAGGCAAAAAACGTCAGATTTGCAAATATTAACATTTGTTTCATGAACGATATCATCATTTTAGTGCAGATCACAATATGCACGAACTGAAGATGAATCCTATTATTTCTGCTTGCTGGAGATAAAGATGCTCCAGCCTCACTGGATCCTGACATTCATCCGCCCTATTTTTCCAAAAAAAGATGCACAAACATGAGGGTTTTTAACGATTTTATACGCACTTCACAAGTCAAATATAAACGTGTACTCACTGTGTCACCATGAATGCCAGAGTACCGGTGATTTTTGGCTCGATCACATCCGTCTGCCTCGACTTGACACAAACCAGTTGGTTTCCTCTATGCGCATGCGTTTCCCTGCAAGTGTGAAAGATTTTTCTAACGTCCAGAACACAGTGTGCGCTGTCTGTTACAGCAATGTCTTCTTTAGGACCGACCGAGGCTGCCAGGCGATTGCATAGATGCACAAATGATATTTAGATTTTGTTATTGGTTACTGATCTGTAACTGTTTGGAGATAAGCTGCTGGTGTAGGGTATTATCAATACACTTTATGATATTAGGATCATTTCTAGTGGAGTAAATTATGAAGAAATGTATTATATTCCTCTTTTTTGCTGCCCCAGTTAAACCACATGAGGATCATTTATAAAACTGCATGAAAATATAGATATTTATGAATATTGCAAGGTAAATTCCTGATTCCTGACCGAGCAGCTGTCAGTTTGAAAATGCATTCCTTTTAAACTGGGGGACATGGGTAGATGGAAAGAAGTTCTGGACGCCAAGGCTCTGAATAATTCAATCAGACATCTGGAAAGCCCAAATTCCCGCATCTGCAGCTTCACCTCTCCTGATGCGCCCAGGAGGCCCAGTACCGCATGTGTCCACCAGAGGGCAGTAGCGATCCGTTTAAACATGCCTGGGCTTAATTGCTGGGGCCCGGAAGGATGAAGAACAAGTGGAGAGCAAGTCAGGAGAACTTGATTAAGCGAGTGTTCAGAAAACAGAGATTCTTCAAAGTGAATTATAATCCAAACCCTGCATGGTCTCTGTTTGGCCTTCAAGACTCTGTGTGTGTGTGTGTGTGTGTGTGTCTGTGTGTGTGTGTACAGTTGAGCCAGTGTGGTGCAGCTTGGCCCCTTGCAGGGCTGCAGATGTGGACTTTAGAAATACTGTTGTGTAATGTTTCTGATTGTTCTATTATATTTCTTGTTAATTTTATCTGCCTACAGTCTAAATGCTTCTGTGGTGGAAATTAACTGATAATATAGTATAATATCTACTGTACTGTACTGTAAGTAATTGTACTTCACTTGAGTATTTCCATTTTATGCTGTTTTATACTTCTGCTCTACTAGATTTCAGAGGGAAATCATGCACTTTTTACTCCACTACATTTATCTGACAGCTATAGTTAGTAGTTGCTTTCAAGAATCATGTTTTTGCACAAAAACACATGATAGGCTTTACAAAATTCAATGCTTTGTTAAAGATCAAACCCGTGGTTTCCTGCCTTTTTGGCTTATGACTCCTTCCAAAACAAAAAAGCAGTTTGTTGTTGGGGCCCCTTGTAACACTTCAGATGTCTATGAGTTGTTGCCAAAAAGAGATTTGTTCTCTTAACTTCTCACATGGCTTCACTTAAATAACTGTTTGAGGCCCAAAGAGGTAAAAAATTATACAGAAAACTTCACAAATATGAACACAAATGAATGCAGCAGAACTTTTCTTTCTTTCCTACCTGATTAAACATCTCATGACCCCTCAGATTTATCTTGTGACCCTTTGGAAGGGCCTGACCCCTAGGTTGGGAACCACTGGACTAAACTAACTGTAGGCCTATATACAGTAATTAAAACTAGCTCCAATCTAATAATGGATCCATTTACCTGCAGAGCTACTTTTATATTTGATAAAATATACTATGTATGTTTTTCTGATACTTCTGTACTTGTTTCTGGTTTTTGAATGCAGGACTGGAGTATTTTTAAATTTTGGTATTGGTACTTCTACTCAAGTAATGGATCTTTTTTTTTCAACACTGAAACAGCCCCATTTTAAAAATATTGAGTCCAAAATATCAGAATCAGCCCTAAATAATCTGTCGTGTGTAATTTCTGCGTACTGTGGCGTTTGTAGAATGTAAAACTTCTTAGTTCATTAAAACCACAAAATTCCCAGAAAGATTACCAAGCTTCCTTCTACATGTGGAGTAGATTGAACTTGGACAAAAATTAGACGGATTACATTAATTTTAGATGCTGTATGTTTGTATTTTTATAGGCAGTAACTATCCTTTCATGAATGTGAATTTTCTAGCGCTGGATAATCTGACCAAAACAGAATATCTCACTGCAGTACAATCACATACTGTAGAGCCAACTATCTTCCAAACACAGCCAGAGGTGGAAAACTAATCAAATGGAAAACATTTTTCTTATTCCTGCTCCCAGAGTTCATTGCACAGCACATATTGTGAAATGAGATTATTCACTGCAGCTGAAGTTGCAAATATGACATTGGAAATATGCTAAATGGTGATTGCAGCAGAGGAGGAATATCCATCCGCTTCCACTTTGTATGTGTGACACAACTATAAAACAACGTCAATAAACAGAAAAGTCTCTTTCCCTAAGCCTTATAATAAATCATACACCTTGCAGCCGTAGTAATCTTTGAGACGGATTGCCTCTTTAAATCTCCCTGCTCTCCGGTGAGATAACTGTTACTGTGATCTATAGCTGGAACATATGAGCACATGTGTGAATCCTTTAATCTTTTCACATGGGCTGTAAGCACCTATAAACTGGCAGCAAATCTAACTCTACTGTATGTGTATCATTTCTAAATTCAATACGGTATCAGTTTCAGAGCTTGCATCCTTGTGCAAAAGAAGATCCATCCTTCCAAAACACATTCAGTAAATCAGCCGCCATGCTGTCTGCTGAGTGGAAATGTGCAGTTTCATTCACTGGTTATTATGTTTCCCATTTTCCCCGTCTGGAGCTCAGTTCATTACAAGTCATTATTCCTGCTTTGGCAGAAATTAAAACTCTTTTAATGAGTTGAGGATCAAAAGTCATTGTTTTCACTTATTTTATGCTCTGTAATTTAAAGTAGAGTGAGCCTCTCTCCAGAGTTTATCTCAGAGCCACAGAGGTTTCCGCTGTAATGACTCTTCTTTTTCTATCTGGTTGATTAAATGCCTTTCTTACACTGCTCCATAACTTGGTCATGCCTGACTGTTGCACATCTGAGTAAGTGCAAAGATACAGGCAGCAGATGGTCAGCTTAGCATAAAGACTGGAAACAGGGGGAGACCGCTAGCCAGGCTCTGTCCATAGGTAACAAAATCCACATACTGGCATCTCTAAACTCACTAACACTTTATACGTCGTTTGTTTAATCCGTACAAAAACTGAAGGGTGCTGGGTGACTGTTTATTGGCTCTGAACAGTTGCCAAGCAACCAGTAAAGCTGTTCCCAGCTCCTGTACACCAGATATGGATGTTTTATATGAAAAGTTTGAATAACTGACAAATACAATTCGTGGGATTACTTTTGTAATCTGTTCACTTTTAAATTGATTACTTTTGTAATCTGATTACTTTTTAAGGGGATTATTTTTGTAATCTGATTACCTTTTTCATTTAGATTACTTTGCTAATTAGATTACTCTATTGTTTTTAGATTACGTTTGTAATCTGATGATTTATTTCAAGGATTAGTTTTGTAATCTGATTCATTTTGTAATCTGAATACTTTTACAATGGGATTACTTCTGTAATCTGATTACATGTAACAATTTAATATATTTTAATTTTGATTTAATTCTATTTTGTTTTTTATTTTATTTTGATCATTACCTTTTAAATTGATTAGGCGAACTTGTTAGCAAACACTTGCTTATTTACACATTCAGCAGTTACAGAGCAACATTGTCATTGATTTGAAGTCGTGTTTCTGTCCATCTGATGAATGTAAATCTCTCTTTTAGTTCTGTTTATGATCTCGACCAACTCCTGAGTTAAATATCTTCATAAGCCCTGCTGCATTTTAAATCTGGACTGTCTGAATCTGCACTAACACTTTCTCTCCATGTCAACTAGTCAAACAAACCTCTTTGATTGAGTCAAGCCATACTCACATAATGATTTCAAAAATGAGCTCACCATAATCGTTTATTGGTAAGGGGCGATTATCTTTACAATTTAAACTTCAATGCACATATAGGATCAATTTTGCCACTGTCAATGAATTGCAGCTAATTTCCAATTTAACTCAGAGCAAAGCTTTAACACTGGAGGAAATTGGTTTGACTTGATTGTAACCAGCCGCCAGCGACTATGTGGACTGTCGTTCGCCTGCAGGAGAGAGAAACCGAAAGGGACTGAAGATGTTCGACTGCATACGGCTCAACAGAGTTCAGCGCAATTCACTTTCATTTTCATAAAATGAGGACTTCAGATGTGTCATAAATTGTTTCCCTTCAGGCCCCCATAGATGTCTCAAATTTTGCTTACAGCTGTCATTTTCAGTGAGTTGTTTATCTGGAAACAGTATGTTGTGGAAAGCAACACGCTGTGACAGGCACTCAGAGTGAACATCATCTATATGATTCTTTGCAGCAGGGAGGTGGAATCATAATGTTGAGTATTACCTTTGTAGGATTTGCAGGAGAGCATTAAACTTTCAGTTTTCATTCAGGGCCTGAAGTACTTTTCCTGACTTCATTCTGTATGCTGTGTGCTCTTTCTGCATGCATGATGAGTAATGCTTCTTAGACTTCCCTGCATGTAGACTTGGACTGTATTTCTTCATGCATAGTGTATGTTTTTGTAGAATAACAAGATGTGTGGCCAAAAGTATGTGGACACCATGGACACTCATCTGCTGCTGTAAGAACCTCCACTCTCCTGTGAAGGCTTTTCACCAGATTTCTGAACCTGGCTGCAGGAATTTGCTCCCATTCAGCCACAGGAGCATTAATGAGGTCAACCGCTGATGTTGGGCGATGAGGCATGTCGGATAGGGTTGAGGTCAGGGCTCTGTGCAGTGGAGTCAACTTCTTCCACACTAATGGATTTCATTTTGTGAACAGGGGTATTATCATGTTGAAACAGGACAGGGTCTTCCATAAGCTCCCATCCTGGGGAAGATAAATCGGAGGGAATTTGAAAGAAGAAATTTCTTCGTTATGTTTATTTTTTTCTGACTTATCTTTGATTTTTGATTTATTTTTATGAAATACTAGTTACTTTTACCTCTTCGGGCCTCAGAAACTCCTTCGAATAGAACAGCTCATGCTCACACTAAGGTCATAACCCGTCGTGAGCAGACATTGATTGATTTCAAGGGGTCACAAGCCAAAAAAAGCAGGAAAACCCTGGTCTAAAATATCATTGTACATTTTGCTTAACTAGAACTACATGCAACATACTGTACAATCAATAAATCATAGACCTTTCTGTTGATTCAGTGCAGAGAGCACACAATTAATCAACATATTTTCAATAACTCAATCCCAGTGTTTAAATCAGTTCAAGCCATTTTTTAATGGGAGGTAAAGATCATCTAATGACATACATCCAGTAAACTATATATAATAATTTAAATGCTCTGTCAGCTGCTTTTGTATCCTCTAAGTATTTAAAAGTGCTATTTGCTTGTAAATACACTCAGCGGTGTACAATAACAGGAACACCTGACATTAGCATAATATAATCCAGTAGAAAAGCCCTGCAGTCAGAGTGTATGCGATTCCTGCACTCCCAGGGGGAAGAGTATCTTCATATTCACGCCTCATTCACTCTAAAACAGCAACAAGGAAATCTAAAGGCAAACACGTAAAAAGACAACATCAGAAAAAGACAGCTGCTGCTCTCAGCACAGATTCTTTGATGTGTTTTTCTTTACACACCTGGGAAACTGAAATCATTTACTGGATCACCCTCTGGTTCTTGATGGAGTCTGACTTATATGTCCAATGTGCCTTCCAGTTGTCATGATGAGCTGAAGGTCTACATCCACCACCTCTCTGTCTCTGAGCGCTCATACATCCTGCACACACCATACATCTCTGTGTTTTCAGCACAGCCAGTCAGGTGGGTGCTGGCTGTCTTTAACATCTGTCTGGAAGCCTGTACGGGTTTAATGTTCCTCCACGTCCATTACTCTGTTTCAAAGCTTCATTCATCTCCTGTGTACAACGACTTGGGAAACATGGCAACTAATTAGAGATCTCTCAGGAATAAAATGAAGGTTGGGAGAAATGGAACACGTTCCTCCAAAATAATTGGACTGAGACAGTGATGGTGTGCTGATACGCTGCTGCGCTGAGGCAGTAAAAAAGAACTGGTGTCTCTCCTTCCACCTCCTTCATGCCAGTTGGTCTCATATTTTAGGATTTGTCAAGGATCCATCTCATTTGTTCATTGCTGGAGAGCGATACGGTAGATGTAAAACCGCCTCCTGTAATTATCAGAAGCTGCACGTGTTAAGCATTACTTGGATTTCTGCAGCAGCAATATAGTTATCTACATTATATTACGTACACTGCCCTACAAAGGGAGAGAGCAGTATGGAAGCAGCTTTCAGTCTGGACAGCAAACTATGTAACACATAGAAATGTCTTGTAATGCCTTGATTTTATGCCTTTATGCCGATTATTTTACCAAAAAAAGCATTGCAATTTAACCTAAATAATTCTTTAAAATGCAGATACTGTACTCTGCTTTTGGATAATCTGCACAGGGTGCAAGAGAAAAGCAATATCTACTAACAAAATATGTTCTTTTACCTTTCTTTTCCATTTATTTGCATAAAATAGAAAAAAAGTCTTAGAGATGTTTTCCTTAAAGCTGGAAGCAAAGGCAGTCTTTTCTGCACTCGAACGCTCTGGCTATTCAGCCTTCTGCAGCCTGGAGAGCTGCCTTGTTGCATCATCATGAGCGCCCACAGCACAGTAGGTAATTCATAACCAACACCTTTGGCATTTTCCTTTTTTATTTTCAGTTTGTTTATGACAAAAGGAGCAGGAGGACTCTGGGGTGGCAGATACATGCCCATACACATGCAACGGGTCATTTACTCCTCGATTTCTCACCACCTCTACATCACAACAGCAGCAAATGGCTTAAATGGCAGAAATGCAGTTTTCATAAATATATAATAAAGGTAAAAGTATTCTTTTTCTTTCCCTCTGTGACTCTTTGTTGAATCTGCAAGCCCCTTTGAAAAGCAGAAAATAGTTCCCCAAAAAAAAAGCTCCCCAAAGAGAAGTCTCAGAAGCTCTCTGCTGTTGTTAGAATCAATTTTCCTCCATTAACTTTCCTCAGGAGGTCGAAGCGGTAAAAAACTATTCTAAAGAGAGGTGCAGGCGAGGTGGCTGGGTGAAGGTGGTGGAATGGGAAAAGTTGCTGTGATGCAGTGTTTTATGATATGAGCCAGTAGCGTGGCTTACTGGATAACTTCCCAGCAGCTCAGAAGAAGAGTCATTCTATTTATGGATGCAAAATCTGCTTTTGTACTTTCTTGCATCCAGAAGTCCAATATTATGATTCTTTGGTTGTTTGTTGAGGTTTTTATCCTCCACAGTGAGTAACAGAAATGTATTTTTAATTTAATTGCAGAAAAGGCCTGTTTATTTCTTGAGGCATGATTTTACTCTTTTTGGATGCAGACCCTCGAGGACTTTAAGACTTAAATGTCACTCAAGATCTCTGATGTTTGCGGTTAATTACAATTTTTAAATCTCCGTCTTTGTATTTACTGAATAATTTCAACTGTAGAAAGGATGTTTTTATTATAGTTGCTGACAGCTGAATAGCTGATCAAAGACAAAGAGCAGCCAGAGGATTAAAACAAGAGAGAGGTCTCACCTCGGCGGCTGCCAGCTATCATTAACCTAATAATGTTAACAAAAGAGTTGCCCTAAATCCTGTTATTTTCCTGGTAAATCATGTCCGCATGTCAGCATATGTCTAAGCTTTCCTGTCTCTCCGAAATCCTAAAAAGTTTTTATCCACTTGTTTTTCAGTTTGCATGGAAAAAACTCTAGAAGGTTTTTTTAAATTTGCGTTAAATTTGGGCAGCCTTGTGTACCCTGAAGTCATTTAAGGGGAATCAATGACCTGGAGATGAGTCAGAGATGGAGATCAGCTCAAGGAATGAATGCAGAGGGGAGTCAAGTGAATTGGCTCAAGTAGACACTTCTTGTCTTGGTCCTGGGCCTTCCAATTAGCTCTATTCAAAGCAGTCAAATGAATATGAAATGTGTCATCACGCATTGTTTAATATCTATAAAGTGCAGAAACCCCTGTAGGAGTCTGCCTGTCTATTATTAAAGGCGTTAAGAAGGGAAGACAATTACACAATTTTGCTGTTAGACAAGATGTTTTTTTAATGTTCAAACACAAAGCGCAGCTGTCAACATTGATGGGAGAGGTCAAAGATCTTGTTGCTGCATAACACAACAAGCATAGCAGACGCTATAATCAAAAGTAACAAAGGAGGTATATAAATGAAGAGAAAGCTCATTGTGAAACAGATGAGGTGAATACAGTTTTATGTCAAAGCAGCCAAGAAACTGTTCCACAGTCTTTTCTCGTGTTTACAATATGCACAGTGTGACTAAAGCTGAAATATTTTGCCCAAGGAAATGCAACAATCATGTCCAAAACTATGTGCCTGCTGCAACCCAACCATTAAGTGTCCCTTTTTGATTCCCGTTTTTACTCAAGGCAGGGAACCGGTATGTTCTCATCCAAACAAACTTATGGAGCTTACTGGTTCAAACCCTGGACCTAGATTTGTACTCACGAATGACATAAACACAGTATAGAGGACCACTGCCCTCTTTACTCTGCTATATTATCTCTCTGACATCTACTCCTTAATTTTATGGTTGTTTTACTTTAAAGTAACCAGCAGGGTCATCACCTGGAAACATGTAGTTTCAGTTTAATAACCATTATTAAGGGCAAAACAATGTAAAGCACAAAAGGCAATGAGAGAGGATTGGTTAATTGATGGATATATTCAATATATCACAGCTCAACAGACTATCACCACTCTGTGGTGATTTCTATGTGATTTCCATGCAGTTGAACGATTATATTCCTTTCAAAGGTTTGAGAAACTTGTATTATTCAGACATTTTGTAAATGTCTTTCAAAAAGACCTGGTTAAACTAAAAATGTAGGAGAGGACTGCTAAAGAGAAAGCTGTTTTTCTGCTGCTAAAAATGTCACATTTTTAATTCACAATGTGTGTCCTACACTCCACAGACACAGAAATACCTGCAGAAAGCAACAGAAGGAGAGAGAGAGAGGAGAGAAAGCACACAACTACGGGAAAGGGCAGCAGTCGAGTTAGTAACAAGCATTAATGCGATAAGAGTGCGTACAGATGGAGAGGGAGAGGAGGAGAGAGGAGCTCAGAGGAAGTCTCCCGGCAGTCTAGTCCTATAGCAGCATAACTAAGGGGGGGCTCAGGGCTCACCTGAGTCAGCCCTACTGTAAGCTTTATCAAAGAGGAAAGTCTTAAGCCTACTCTTAAATGTGAGGAGGGGGTCTGCCTCCCGTACACAAACTGGGAGCTGGTTCCACAGGAGAGGAGCTTGATAGCTGAAGGCTGCTTTCTCAAGGATCTTAGAGAGAAGGGGGGGGTTAGATATAGGTCTATAGTTTGATAAAACCCCTGGATCAAGAGTGGGCTTTTTAAGAAGAGGTTTAATTACAGCTACTTTAAAGGACTGTGGCACATAAGCTTTTAACAAGGACAGATTGATCATATCTAGTAAAGAAATGCTAACTAAGGGTAAAACTTCTTTAAGCAGCCTAGTTGGGACGGGGTCTAAGACACACGTTGATGGCTTGGATGAAGAAATCACTGAAGTTAGTTGATGAAGGTTGATAGGAGAAAAGCAGTCTAAATGTATATCAGGTTTTACAGTTGTTACTAAGATTCCTGTGTTTGAAGGTAAGTCAGTACCAGCTGAGGGCAGGAGGTGCTGTATTTTGTCTCTAATAGTTAGAATTTTATCATTAAAGAAGCTCATGAAGTCATTACTACTCAGATCTATAGGAATACATGGCTCAACAGAGCTGTGACTCTCTGTCAGCCTGGCTACAGTGCTGAACAGATACCTGGGGTTGTTCTTTTTTTCCTCTATTAATGATGAGTAATAGGCTGCTCTGGCATTACGGAGGGCATTCCTATATGTTTTAAGACGATCTTGCTGTCATGATCCATTAGTCTTTGTTTGGTTTCCTGTTTTATTTTGAAGTCCNTCTCTCCTAATCAGACCAGGTCTTCTCCAGAAAGTCCGCCAATTATCTACAAAGCCCACATCATTACCTGGACACCGCCTCGACAACCAGCGGTTGAATGATGACATGCGGCTATACATGTCATCACTAGTAAGGTTTGGTAGGGGCCCAGAGAAAACTACGGAGTCCGACATTGTCTTTGCATATGTACACACCGACTCAACATTCATTTTCGTGACCTCCGATTGGCGTAATCGAGTGTCATTACCGCCGACGTGAATAACAGTCTTACCATATTTACGCTTATCCTTAGCCAGCAGTTTTAAATAGGATTCAATGTCGCCCGCTCTGGGCCCAGGGATGCATTTGACTATGGCCACTGATGTCGCTAACTTCACGTTTCTCAGAATAGAGCTGCCAATAATCAGAGTTGGTTTCTCAGTGGGTGTGTCGCTGAGTGGAGAAAACCTGTTTGAAACGTGAACGGGTCGGTAGTGAACCGAGGGCTTTGGTTTAGGGCTATGCTTCTTTCGGAGAGTCACCCAGCCTCCCTGGTTTCCCGGCAGCTCGGGAGTTGCCGGGAGACAGCTAGCAGAAGCTACCTTTGGTCGGCTCGTTGATCCTTAAACTCATTCAGGTCTCTTTTCATGCCTAAAAATAAAAATGCCTATGGACAATCAATAGAGCTGAAGTATCCATGTCATATAATTTCTAACAATTGCGTTCCTCTGAGGGACATTTGTTTGTTCACACAACTCTGCCCCTGCTAGCTAACTAGTCTTACAAAAACATGTTAGCTGGTGTCATTTGCAACACTGGAAAACCAACGTTAACTAACTCTCCACTCTGGTCCAGACTGAAATGTCAGTCAACAATCAACCAACAGCCAGAGCCAGAGCCGTCGTCACCAGAGCCTCCTGAGCCGCGGTCACCTCCGCCACTGCCTCCTGAGCCGCAGTCACCTCCGCCACTTCCTCCAGTCTCGCCTCCGCCGAGCTGAAGTCGCATCCCAGGTCTCGTCCTCGCTGCTGGCCTCCTTGGGGTTGACCTCCTGAGTTTTAGCCTTTGCTGCCGCCCTCCTGAGCGCCAGTGTCTCCAGCGCCGCCCTCCTGGCCGCCCCCCCCGAGAGGCTCCACAAATTGGAACAACCTCTCGGCTGTCCGCCTGAGGTTGCTCGTGCCCATCCTAGGGCCCTCCTCCGGGCACCCTCCCCCCTACCTGGTTGGCGTTCCTGGGCCGACCGCCTGGGGTCCCTCGTGCCATGCTGATACCTGCTGCTGTAAGTGAAAGTAAAACTTTCTTGACTGATCGACTGTCTGCTGTGTTTCCAGCTTCACTGAGAAAATTTAAATGTCTTCTCAATCAGAAATGAATCTCACCTGTCCGCTCTGCCATGACATCTTTAAAGATCCTGTTGTTCTGACATGTAGCCACAGCTTCTGTCAAGCCTGTCAGCAGAGATGGAAAATACACAGCAGTCTCCCCACCACGTCCACATAAAGTTCTCACAGTGAAGAAGAAGCTCCAGAGGATCAGAGTTCATCTGGACTTTGACAAAAGAAAGCTGTCATTCTCTGATCCTGATACCAACACACACATACACACCTTCACGCACACTTTTACTGAGAGACTGTTTCCATACGTTGGCACCGTGGGTGAACTCCCACTGAAGATATTACCAATGACCGTGAATANGTTAAAGAACCTGTGTGAGACCTTCTTACTGGAGAGAGATCAGAGAGATTCAGCAGAGTCTGAGGCTCTCTGCAGTCTGCACTCTAAGAAACTCAAACTCTTCTGTCTGGACCATCAGCAGCCAGTGTGTCTCGTCTGTCGAGATTCAAAAACACACAAGAACCACAGATTCAGACCCATCGATGAAGCTGCACAGGATCACAGAGAGGAGCTCCAGAAATCCCTGAAGCCTTTACAGGAGAAACTGAAGATCTTTGTTGAATTATTATTATTATAAGTTCTTATGTTTTTTTCTATATACTCATTTTTTTATACACTTAACCAATATAATCATTTTATAATCATTTGATGTGTTAGCCGGACAAACGGGTGAAAGTTGGTTCCTCACAGAATTGTGGTAAACTCAACACTCTCACTTGGAGCTGAGCAATCTCTTGTGACAACCCAATGTCAGCCGGTTAAGGGACATTTTTAACAGAATCAGAGGGGGAAATGAAAACAGA
>LKNJ01000212.1:272162-340523 GCA_002120245.1 Maccullochella peelii | reverse complement strand
TGTACGCACCCTTATCCCATTAATGCTTGTTACTAACTCGACTGCTTCCCTTTCCTGTATGTTGTCAGACACTTCGAATAACAGTCTTTCAGTGGCAAAAACCAGCACTTTTATTGGACGAACTTTTCACGGGCGCAATTGCCTGCAAAGATTACGTTGCAGCCATTGCAGCCCATTTACGGATATCCGCAGAAGCGATCTACTGGACCAGTTCCAAAATTTTGGTAAGTATTAGTCATTTCGACCCCAAAATGTATAAAAATAGGGCCCAGGTTTAAAAATACTGGAGTTTCCCTTTAAGAAAAAAGAACTGGCAGCACTGTGCAGAAATGCATATATGCTGCTACTGTTATCATCATTTTAACAGTGGCAGCTTGTCTGTTTTGTTGGCTGAACCCCATTGCTATTCTCTTCTTTATCCCTTAACCAAGCAAACCTGCAGAAGCTCGCTAGTGATTAGCCAGCTATCTGACTTTCACAGTTCAAACACGCACCATCTAGACAGCTACTTGCAGAGGACAAATGTAGGAAAGAGCAATGCTGATTGGGTTCTTATTTCAATAATCTTTTCATTTTAATGAAACTGAAAGTTTTCATGCTACTTTTGGGATCTTTAGGGTCACCAGGGCTCTACAGATCCCTCTTTCTGCTGCGTTTGCTACCAATGCACCCTTACTGAGAGTGTGAGTGCTTCTCTATCATCCATAGTGGCTATAGATCTGGTGTCAAAGAAGTCAGATAAAAAGTTGACTAAAGTTAGCTAAAAAGTCAGCCGTTGGATTTCCAAAATAGTTAATGCACTGTTATGTCCTGAATGCACCATTTCCCCTTCCTTTTTGTCAATGTTAATAAAAGGGACAAATCCCAAGAGAACCTGGACTCAATCCTGAAAGTACCATTCAAAATAAACACCAATCCTATAATGCTGCATCCCATTTAATGGGAAGAGCTCATTTGTGTGCCTTCAGGCTGCACTGGACAGTAAAATGAAACTTTACTGTGTGCTACAAATGTCTAGGGGGTCAAAAGCTCTCTGGTTGCTGGAACACAAGATTCATTTTACTGCTTAGTTCCTCAGAAGAGGTTGGGCCCATTTCTGATTACCATGACAAATTTTAATGCCAGGAAAGCATAAACAGCCTTCCAAAACCAAGAGAATGCAAGTAAAAATTATGTAATTCATTTGTTCAGAAAGAGTAATCTAATCATGTGAAGGACAAGAGAGGACAGTCTAAAGAAAGAAAACATTATAAGGAGACATAGGTGCAGATACAGCGTAGCAGGAAAATGTTGCAATTTTTCATATTTTGTGGATAAAATTCAATCAAGCCAGTACAAATGCCATGTAAATTTGTTTTTTTTAAAGCTTATGCGTAAAGCCTGCCAACAGCGGACACACAGAAGCCAGGGTGCATGTTTGACACAATGGGATTGCAAGTTAGAGCTGCGCAGGATGCAACAGTTCAAGGGAACACAAATGACATCTGCTGTACTCGGAAACAGGGAATTATCTTCCCGCTTGGTATTCTGCATCACGATCCCCTTCGCCATTGTTTCTAGTCAGCGTGGTGAATGACTGAGAGGAGCAGAGAGACAAAGAGAACGGGAAAGCGAGGCAAAGAGACGAAGTTTGCCCATATACCCTGGCTGCTTCGAACCTGCCTTTGTTTTCATCAGAAGCAGCCCGGTTCTCCTGGGAGAATTTGACGGACAGCTCTCTGTATGCCAGTCTATTATGTGATTCCTATCACACAACAGAAGCCTCGGTGCTCTGCTCCTCATCTCCCTCTTATTCAGAGGGATGAAAATACATATTCCCCCATTGCATGCAGACATAAGTTTGTCACTCCCCACACGTCTGGAGGAGAAATGAAAATCATCAAAATGAGATGCACAAAAAGAAAGACAATCAAATCAAATAGGGTAAAAGTGCAACTGGAATTTTGTCATGGCCAAAGACAAAAATGGACAGATTACGGGCAAGGACAGTTAATTGGGGAAGATCCATTGCCATTAAACATTAAAGGGGAGGTATGGCAAACTCCATGAATAAATCAGCAGCGGTTATTACAGGGATAGGAGCCCATAGTATAATTAGAGCAGCTAAAACTATGCTCCCCAGCCATTATTCACCACGGGCCCTTGCATGTAAAGATCTGTGTACAGACAGGGGCTCCATTACACATAATTTATTCCGAAAGCCAGGGCTTTAAGCAGGGCGGTAAAAGGGTAATTATGTTAAAAATAGCCTCCAAGGTGGTCGGGAGAAGGCCATGTCCAGGTATCCCAGTGGAAGTGAGGCGGCCCTGGGTCGGCCGGGCTCCTATGTCTCTGCCAGTTGTGGACCATTAGCCCGACAGAGGACGTCCTCCGTACGCTGAACATGCGTCACAAAGCAATCATCATTACCCAGACTGGTTAATATCTTGATCAAGAATGTTGGATACTGTCCTGTGATTGTGTGGTTTTATCAACCCAATTAAATTACATTTTTATATCCGTTTATCACTCTCCAAGTCGGCTTACTCGCTCAACTAGCTATGAATATGCAAAGGCTGGCGACTGACTGGATCAGCAACTGACTTGGCTGGAATGTAAACTCACAATTAGGGTGAGTTTGAGGTGCCATTCTCTCATTTACCACCGCTGGCCTATCAGTGACCGGGCTCCACTCGTCTCTTAATATTTGTATTAAGTAATATTAATAAGTAACATTAATCACTTTTCCTGCCTCTTACAGTATGTTTAGAAGTCCTATACACAAAGTTGTTATATTTCTTCATAACTGTAATGTCATGTACAAGATACAGTGTGGTATGATATACTACATATGATTTTTTTTTTAAATATCCCTGTACACAGCAGGCAAGAGACTGTTAGTTTCCTATTATTATCATCCTCTCAGAAATCACTAAAAAATATCCCCTCGTGACTCAGTCATCAGCTCATTCTGTGCTAATTTAACGGAGTGAATGCACTCTAATGTGCTCCAAACAGAGCTCAAAACAGCCTGACTATGATGGATCAATTGCAGTGAGCTGAAGAGGCCAACTGGCAATGAATGTCTCTCTATTGCAAATGCCACTCCATTGCCTGGCTCCCTCCAGTCCTCCACAACTCCTGGAGTAATGAGTGTTTTCTTCAATCATTTGCACTGCAGAACGAGCACAATGGCACAGGTTCCCACATTAGTTGCCAAGTCTCTATTCAACGCCATGCAACTCCCTCTCAGCAATATGAAAACCCCCTTTTGATCATGCGGCAATTACCTCAAACAACGCTTTTCTCCATATGCATCTAAAAGGTGCCAAGATCACACAGCCAATAATGGTTGGTTATGAGCTGGTTATGGAGAGAATGTGGGACTGCTTTCCACTCTCTATTACTGACCCATGGATCCAGCTGAACAATCATAATGATCCATTGTAATAATGGTGACAGTGTATTGAGCTGGTCCAGGCATGGTTGCTTACCTCCATTGGTTCTTGTGCTGCAGTTAACCTCATCTGCTACTGTTAAAGAGCATAAACAAGCATGAGTGGTTAGCGTCTCCTGTAGAACGTTACTAAGCACATGCAAAGCAGAAAGAGACAGAAGCAGAAAGTGCAGGGCAGATACTGAATAGTTTGAGAATAGTGATGTAAGTAGAACAGATATTACACCGCATGCAAGGGCCTGTCAATCATGTGGCTTACAAGGCAAAGTGGCTGGAATGTGCTAATGTATTACTGCCAGCCGTGGCACCTCATGTCTCTTTCTTCCCTTTTCTTCCTTCACTCAATCTTGTTCCCCATCTAAATGCAATTGAACTGCAGGGTGTCTGACCAGTTTAGCATATTTCAACAGTGATGGGCTTCAAAGTCATGAAATCCATCTGCTGATGTGATTTGGGAGCACCTGGAACATGATTAAAAGGACGGACAAAAATACCTAGTGACAGAATAAAATGAGAGTCTGTAGGGGATAGCATTGTTGAGCATGTTAACCGTTTAGTTGGGGTGGCTTTGAAAGCACAGAGCAGCTTTATTAACGTGTTAATGGAAAGTAGAGAGGTATGCTTACACCTGCTACTTCACCAAACTTCTGATGACAAACTTCAATGTCCAACAGTGTGCCAATGACAAGGCTTATGTATAAATGCTGGCACTATGTTCTTTGGCTCCTTTCATTTTTAACTCTATTATACATTACCCATAGGCCATTTTTCATTGTGTGGCTTTGATGTAATAATTTAATTAAAATAATACGTACTATAGCAGTGTGTGCCTTTGAGATAAATGGAACTTGTGTGACATTAGATACGTACCAAATCACAATATGTAGCTTTCATTTTGAACACAGACTCTAGCACTTGCGTTCCATGTATTGACTGAAACATTTCTCCTTCGGGAACTCATGTCAGTTACAAGAGTTATTATATGAGGAACAAGTTAGTTATTTCCCTGCACCATCTGAACACTGTGATATTCCCACTGATGGATTATGAGTTTGTGTTGGCAAGGATTTCTGTCAGCAGGATATTTCACAAACTCAATTGGGCCCGGCAAGTGTTGGAAGGGAATGTAATTTTGAATTAATCTAATAACACACACAGACACACACACATACAAACACAATGATCTTGAGAACTAAGAAATAATAGACCAAAAATATAGATTTGTAAAACATCAATAACAGTGGTTATCCCAAGAGTGAGGCATCGTCTTATGAGCAGATGAACTAGTCTCTTTTGCAAAAACAAACTGCTGTTTCTTAGAACTAATCAAATTCACAAATAAATGCTGATGCCACTTTGAAACAATTAAGAAGCTTTTTTGATTAAACTCATTGATAAAATGTGCATTTGCAATGATGAGAATACCATCGCGGAGCTATCTCAGCATCCTGTCCATTCTGCTCACTTCCTGTCCTCAGTTATATCCAATTATATTTTTATTCGACACTAAGAACATAATGGACAAGATTTTCATGCTCAACTAATTGCTTAGCGAAACCTGTCCAATGGCTAACTATTATGTTTCTCCTAAGCAGCACTTTCCGCTGAAAGGTTGTGTTGTGTCTGGGTTCACTTTGTGGAAAAGTTTTGAAAGGGGACAAAGGGTAGGGCTAACACAGCGAAGGTGGACCCCAGCTGAGTGCAGTGGCCTGGACCTACACTAGTCTGTGGGAGAGTCAAAGATTTCTTCAGGTCTCTGGGCTCCATGTGGAAAAGAGTTGGCTGTTATCTGTTATGATTAGCCAGTGATCCGAGAGAAGGCAGCGTCTGCTTCAGCCTCATTGGGAGAGGCTCTGAACTCACACCATTTTCTTCCCTGGATCCAGTCTGTATGTTTGGGCATGTGCTTGTGCATGTACACTAGACCAGTCACTAAAGAGCGAATTGCGCTCTTGCTTCTTGTGTTTTACCCATGCTCCACTGGACACATGGGAGAAGGAGGCCAAAAGAGGAGAGGTGGTGGATGGACAGGACTGAGGACTGTGTGTTTGTGTGTGGGGGAGGGGAAATTTCTGTTTTTCAAAGTGTCTCCATTTCCCCCTGCATTGTTCCTTTATCGAGACAGCCGGAAAAGGTTAGAGACATTAAGTGCTTGAGGAGTCAGAGGTTACTTTGAGATCTAGTCCATCACCGCTTTGGGGTGTCCAACAGGGAAAAGAACACAAATGCTCAGACAATCTTTGAAAGATTAACTGTAAACAAAACCCACAGGTTAGTCAAACGTAATTGGAATGCCAAAACTGTGACGCAAGCTGTCTCTTGTAAACATTCATCACAGTGTACAGGCCAACTTTCTGGTTCAGCGTTGACCTAGTGTACCTGCCATACTTTTCCTGTGCAATAATAGATTACTACCAACATTTCAGGTGATTTTACTGCAAACAATGTGGTTTAGATAATCTGGCTAAACTGTTTCCTCGTTTACAACCTGCCTGATCATCCGACTGCTTGTGTTTTGTAGTGATGTCACCATGTTCCCAGATCTCAGCGATTACTTTTGTGAATACAAAGTTATTGTGTAACAGCATTTGTGTAGTAAGAAAGCGAATAAGTGTATTTCCCAAAATGTTGAACTTTTCCTTGACTTGACTGCATGTATAATGTGTGTTACACAGAGCATAGCACTTACCTAGATCCATGCTCTTGGACTTGCGCGTCTTGATGATCTCCAGCTCGGCAGCATTTTCATATTGTTTGGTGCGTTTTTCTGACATACTCTGGCGGCCGAAGCCCTCTCTCTGAAACGAACCATCAGGCTCTGCATCTGGACTGAGTGAACTACAGTTCATGAGGAAGAAAGGAGAGAGGGAGAAACAGAGACAAGAGTATTATAATGTTGCCATGAGTCGTGGCAAATGCAGTGTTACTCCAAAAGCATACCCTTTAATCTGATGATTATCCAATAAAAGGTATATTTTGTAATCAGCTACATCACATTGCAGTTATATTACTAGGGGCTATCCTTATAATAAGACTGGGAGATAAAACCTACCTATTAATATTCATACATCCCCAAACCTCAGCCCGGAACACTCCTTTATTGTCAGATATGACCACCGACATTCAATACTCACACACAGTCAGGTTCAATGCTTCATTTCAATGACTATTCTAAGCAAGGACACCTCCACCTCTGCTGGGTGGGATAAGGACATGCAACAATTGGGAAGAGGAGGCCTGGCTAAGATGTGTGATACCCCAGTGAGGTGAGGGTGCTCTGGGGTCATGGCCACTCAATAACNCCCCCCCCCCCCCCCATATGTCTGGAGCAGAGGCAGAGCCCAGCTCACTATAGTGCATTCCCTTTGAGATCCTCTATCTCTGTCTGGATCTTAATTGAAAATCGGAGGGGAGTGGGGAAAGGAAGTTGGGAGAGGGGGGGACACTGTATTTGCATGCAGAAGAGTACATTTACAATTAAGGTGAGAACATTTTGCCATTTGAGGGGAGATGGGTGGGAGGAGATGCAGTACTGATGCATGTTACAGACACGAGAGGACACTGTCACTGTTTCTTTTGTTCTCCTGATGAGCATACATTATGACCATTAAGGGGTTTTACCTGGAGTTCCTTCAGCAGACTGAAATTTCTGCATTTTACATCAAAATATTCATCAAATCATCTGATCTCTCCTGCGATTGCTAATGAAAAGCTTTTTTCCTGAGTTAGATGTTATGATTATATGTTTGAGGAGATATGTTTTTCGTCTAATGTGTCCTCATGGAGCAGATGCTCCTTCAAGCACCCTTTAATATTTGTAATATCACTTAACAGCAACTGCAGACCTGCTGACACTTGTTTGCATGTAAACAATTCTTATTTGGGTTGTCAACCTCATTTAACAAAAGAGCTGCTTCATATGTCACCGAGGGGCCGGCGTCAACATGTCACTTTGCTGTCGGCCATACCTGACAATCCCAACTAAGATCAGACGGCCTCACAGGACCAGCTCCAGCTGACACAGGAAGAGAGGGAGGTGGAGCAGGAAGAGAGGAATGACAGCACAGATGTATTATTCATTTATTCATCATCCCTCGCTATTCTCCTCTCATCATTTCAAGCCCACAAAAACCAGCCTGTCCTCTCTTTTTCTGTCTTCGCAAATGTCATCTGTCGGAGCGTGACTGAGACGGTGCAGGAGGGAAAGGACGTATTTTCAGCCTGAATTTAGATTTCATTCACTCTTGCCAGTATTGTGTTTTTTGGGCCAACTGAACACACATAGAACATAGACAAAGTAAGAAGCCAGCAGGTGGGATCATGCACAGCCCCATCACACAGGTACAGAGAGTGTGTGACCATTTGTGGGAGTAATTACGGTGAGAAGCGGTTGGGGGGGAATCAGAATCCAGCTTGTCTGAGCAAAAATGGTGAGAAATCTGTGGGCAGTAAGAGTGAAGTTCAGAGGGACAGCCCAGCGGTGGTGCAAGTTCACTCAGTTGGACATCAGATCTGTTGGTTTAAGCTGCTGCCCATTTTAACACTGCCTCTGCTTTACTTTGGTTCACACAGAGCAATGACTAAATGCCCAGGTTGGGGATCCAGGGTGACCTGAAGTGAAGTAGCCAATTGTGTTGCTGTGAGCATCCGTCCAAGCTGGAGGTACCTGCTGTCGGAATTTGCACATAAGGTCTCTGTGGCAGTAACCATAACTATTTAAGGAGGTGGCAGTGAACCTTGTTAACTTGTGTCCCATTATAGCCAAGTGATTCCTACCTGGTCATAGGTTCCATATTTACGTTTGTATGTACGCTGACCTCTAGTGGCCGTAGTAATTATGACGGGAGCAAAGGCGGAAGTCTGGTAAAGTAGTATAAAGAGTGAAGTGTGTGAAATCCACACAGGGAGGAGGTTGGGGTGGATAGGTCAAACAAGACCGGACTGTCACCCAGGAGACTGCTGTTCGTGTCTCGTGTGAAGCCAATGTCAACCTTGACTTATTTTAATGTGACACAAGTCACGTCACGTAACTGACTAAACTTAACTTACCAACCAAGTCATATCTCCTGCCACTGGTATGGGCGCTAATTTAGGAAACGCTCCTGTGGGTCGTATTAGAGGTTAGGAACAAACCACCTATGTGGTCATATGTGTTGGACGACTTGCTGCTATTTAACACAAAGATTCACAGCTACTACTGTCCATTAATAGATATACAGTATATTACTCAATTACAGATCTCATATTCACTTTCTACTGGCTATTAATTTTCCCATAGGAATGCTCGTTGTAATGAGATACTGCTTTGAAAGTCTCTTTGCTCTGATCCAGATGCTTCTTAAGCTTAAATGCAGTCTACTGGAGGAAAGAAAAGCCAATTGAAAGGACCCTAACTGGTTGAGTCTATGAAGGTGAGACCCATACTGAACCATTTAATTGCTCACTTTGGTCACATACTCAATGAAAAATGTATTGGATAGATGGAAATAAGAAATAGCTTGACCATGACAAGTTGACTATGGCCAGACAAGTTAGATAATCTGCACAGTGGCACAATTTCTTCCTCAGACCATCCACCCCGTCCACACCTATATTTAATAAATTTAATAATTTCAAACATCTGGATAATACATTCCCTCATCTCTCCTTCTTTAAGCAGTGTTTAAAAGTAATTTCCAACATTCCAAGCAGATGCTTTCTTCCCCTTTCAAAGTCCTCCCATCATCTAAAATTAACTAGCACTGAGGATTGCTCACAGGCAAATCCACAGCTTTAACTTGCATTTTACATCAACTTTTTCCTGTCTCTGTCTCCCTTGCAGGAAGTTAAATGTGTCAAACTGCACATCAGCCTTGTTGCTAAGTGGTGTGTGCTAAAAGCCCTCTGTGCTCGCAATTTACCATGGTGACTTATGTCTTTTTTTCCCCTTCTTTTTCCCCAACTCCTAACCCTTCTTACCCTCCATTTAAAAATGAGCCCAAAGAGGTAAGTGTCAAAGCATCCTACTTCTTAGAAAAGTGCAGCTCGGTTTGATCGACTAGCGGGGGGGTTCTGTGCATTAGTTTCAATGCCTCAGAGAGGGGGCAAGAGGTGGAGAGGGATGCCCAGTAAGGTGCTTCTGAAATGGTCCTTCTGAGGTTTGGAGGAGGCCGATTCAGCTGACCGCATGGATGCATAGCTGGGCCAGGGAGCTTGGAGCTGCCTTCAATCACTGAATGAAGCCCTGCATGAGAAGTAGGTATGAGGTCTGGCATGTGCACCAGTGGACACTACATAGTTGAAATAATTTACGTTTCAGAGGGAAAAAAGATGAACATGAGGTCTTCTCTTTCACCTTTGTAACCATTTTCTTAAACATGAATGTACTGTAAATAGTACATCTCAGATTACCATTACTTTTATTTCACTCGCTTAATTGCACCTATAAAACATTTGACTTAAACCTAGGTATAAAGAAATTTAAAAAAAAAGTAAAATAAAATGGCCCCATCAGTGCCACACAGTGGAGCAGCCAACCTGTGATTTGCTTTAATCTCCTTTTAATTGTGATGAAGTTGCAGGGAAAGACAGAGAGGGAGGGAACAAGATCAATTAAGACCTCTTTGTCCGTCGGCTGACTCCTGCGTACACCTCCTCATTCATCCCCTGCCTGGTGTACGGGTGCTTTAATTGAGTTTTGCTGCACTGAATCCTCCGTCCACTGAATGGGAGAGCAACTGACAAGCACCAGGCGAAGGAGATCTTTTGGCTTTGTGTGGCAAGAGAGTGTGCGTGAAGGTTACTTTGGCATCACTCATGCTGAGAGTTGCCTGCACCCCTGTCACAATGAGGCGGTGTAGGGCACACACATACACACAGTACACAGCACAGGAAGTCGTAGATAAACACACTCAAGGTGAGCACAGAAATGAAAGCATGTATGACATGCTTGTAGCAATGGCGCACCACTGAGATGGTAAATATTCATAAAGCTAGAGGGGACTATTAGCATTTAAGGAAAAAAGTGCCTGCAAATTGTGTGTGTGTGTGTGTGTGTGTGTGTGTGTGTGTGTGTGTGTGTGTGTGTGTGTGTACTACCTGGTGTTAGAGTCACTACCAACTTATACTAATATGCACGCACACATACACACTATTTGACTGTTTGGGCTGTTTGCATTTATATGTAGTTATGCTGACAGCTTGATGGGAAAAGCACTTGTGATTCTTAGTTACATTACTGATGATAGAAACTATTAGGGAGTCAACTGAAGTAGGCAGTCTGCCTGCAATGTTAGCTTGCAAGTTTGTTTGTTCATGTCTATGCGGACCTTTTCCACTTTATATGTTAATTTGTGAAATTGTTTACCAGCCAGTGTGTATCTAAACACTCGTGAGACTGAGGGCGTCTCTGCACCAGTGTGTGTGTGTGTGTGTGTGTGTGTGTGTGTGTGTGTGTGTGCGTGTTTGTCTGGAGTCCTTTTCCATCTCTGCTGGTTGACAGACTGTGTCAGAGCTGCCTGGGAAATGATGTCTCCACCTGTGACATCTCTCAAAGACGGAGAAGGACACCGTCTAGATCTCACTCTCTTTTTTCTCTGTCTCTCTCTTGCTGTCCATTTCTCTTCCCTCTCACCTTAATGAGAATTGACACCTATCCTACACTCTGTCAGCTACACCTAGATTGAGGTCCAAGCCAATGGGATGGCAGTAGTCTAGTTATATCAGGGTTGTGACAGTGCCCCTAATGGTAAGTGGGGGAGTAACTGTTCTTTATTAAGGAGGTTACTTCTCTTCTACCAGCTAATCTGGGTTGTTCTTACATATTTGCAATCACACTTTTAAATTCTTTTCTTAATTGTAAAAATGTATAATGTGTGTCTGAATTATCTGTGCGTCTATGCTTAAACTGTATACAGTGTGTGTATATATATATATATATATATATATATATATATAGTACACAGGTCTCTCTTGAAAAAGAGATCTGATCTCAATGAGACTACCTGTTTGAATAAAGGATTAAATAGATAAACTATTGTCCTCTGTCCACACTGCCTGAAGCCAGACATTTATTTTGAACATGTGTTACATCATGGGGACTATGAAAGCATTTGTATTAAACCAACATGAAAACGTTTTTAAATATTTGTGGCATTGAGGAAGGAGTACCATGCGTTTGGAATAGAATGCATCCTTGCAAGGTTATTTTGTGATGATTTGTTTTGTTGGACTTTTTTAATTCTAAAAATCTAGTATTCAGTTTTAACCCCATAATCATTGCTAGATTTCAGGATAAAACCCAAGGGCTTCCAATAGTCATACAATCAACATATATTTATATAGAACCATATTAATCATATCACGAGTGGCCATTATCTGATTCCAACTGCACATGCCTCCTTTCCTCCTGCAAGTAGTAAAACTTAATTCAAGTGGTATGCAGGGCAGCCCTGATAACAGTGGTTGGTATGGTAATAGCAGCCTGTGCACCACAGGCTAGCTGGTAGTAGTTAGTTCCTGGCTCTCAGTGATGTTGCGTAATGCTTCCTAAACTTCAGACTGATGAGCATGCTGCGGACACCCCCCGGCTTTTTTCTGCACTTTAGTGCCAACTCGAGAGTCCGCTGGACTCTTACCTCCTGCCCTCGCACAAGTTGTGCTAAAAACAGTGTTCATGACTTTGGAAGATACAGAGCGCTACTGCAGATGAAGGAGAAAGCGGGGGGGATTCATATTTGGAGGATAAATATATAAATATGGATATGGTTTTCTTCCTTTTCTACATGACTTCTTATGTTGAACAGTATCACTTCAGCTGCTCAACATAACTGGCCACAGCAAATTAATGGCACAGGAAATAACATAAAATAGAATATTTCTTTTAGTGAAAAAAAAACAAAAAAAAAATAGGCTACATAAAAAAAGGGACATAGCATCCAGTACGGAGAGTGAGGCTGCATGTTATCTGTATATCCACAGAGCATTTATGCAGAATTTACGCTGGTTTTTACACTGCCTGATGGCTTTTTGCCTGTAAATCCAGTGTTTTCTTATTTTGTTGAAACAGAATGTCTGTGTCCTCGGCAACTAACCCACTACTGACTTGTGGAGGTAAGGAGATAAATACAGAGAAAGTACTGACAGCTGTTGATTCAGAGGACAGACATGTTTCTATCTGAAACATGGTGCATCATTAATAACATGTTGAATCAGCCCGCACATGTTAAGTCTGTATGTTGATTTTCATTTTGCAGTTTTACTGCTGTCAAAATATCCTGGATTATATGGATACTATTGTTTATTCTGCTGTCATATTATTTCCACACAAATTTCAGATTTAACTCTAGAAAATGTATTAAATCTGTCAGTTGTTTATTTTAAACATTAATATGCGCGTGCACGTAAACGCAGTGGATGTGCACATATCCAGGGCAGCCCTCCTACTGAAAATACATTCCTGCGTGCATGCCTGCCTCCTCTCACCTTCTCAGAACAATGAAGATCTCAAATTCTTTTATTTCACATTAATCATACTCCAATAGCATTTACAAAACCAAAGCTAAGACCTTCTGCACTGTATAGTAATCATGTAAACCACATGAGTCTTGCAGTGCTGCAGTGTATTAAGTTATAGTAAGTCATGTTTATTGCTTTGTTTATGCTTTTCTTCACAGTTGAACTTATTGTGCATCTATACTGTAAGCAGCTAAATGAGCATAAAAACAAAACTGTGGGTTCACAGAAAAAAATTAAACAAGGAAGCAGAGGGGTTCTGTTGTTGGGAGGAGACTAATTCTCAGTCTCTCAAAGAGCCTCATCTTCAAAGTCAAGCTGCTCTGCTTCAGCACTTTGTAGGTAATGGGCTCACACTCCCACTCTTCCAAACTTCTCCTGACCAAGGGACATGTGTTTTGTTTTGCTTGGATGTTACATTGCAAGCTTGCAAATACTTTTAAAAGCTGTTATTTTTCACTTCTGAAGGACAAAGTTGATCACATCTCGGTGAGGATTAGATAAACTACCAAGGGGGCATTGTTATGAAAGGGAAATATTCATACAGGTGTGGGTGAGGGTGCAGTGAAGTGTTAGTCTCAAGGTGCTTGAGAATGTGGGGTTAACGCAGCTAGAAGGAAAGCTGATTTGAGCACCTGAACATCTTTAAATGATTTAATTTCAATTATAATTTCTGAGATCTTAAAGACACAAGTTTATTATTTGCACACTAACCATGCATAAAGAAAAATACACGGACTGGGAGCCCAGTTAAAGGGAAGAGACACACCCTGCAAATGCACTTTTTTTTTCTGGGATGAAAACCAGGTGGGAACTCAAAACATTCCTTCTGTATCTCAGACGAATCTGCTTGTACTAGGAGCTGCCATGATTGTACACTAAACTGTGTTCCTGACACTGTTGACACATTCCATTCCTGCGAGAAAAATCTTTCATCGCCTTATTTATCCAGATTACTCTGCAAAGCCACTATATCAACCAGTGCCTGTTATCTGTTTTACTGTAAATCATTTAGACGTGGCCCTTCCTGTTTGGCTTTGGATTCAAACTAATGAAGGAGGAGGCAGATACCGCAGAGGGAATTAATGTGACGGGTCAGGACCCAATGCGCAAATGAACTTAGTGCAGATATGCAAAGTAATAATTTACAACCTTTATTTATCCGGTGAAATCTGACAGAAGACACATGCTGGTTTCCATCACCTCCCTGAAACATGTTCACACACCCTTTAACCCTACACACATCCTGGACCTCACCAAAGCAGCCACAGCCTTCTACATCTGGCCGACTAGTAGCCATGTTGTTTACTGTACCACCTGGTTTCAGGATTTGAACCAGTAAGGTAAGGACGTTTTGACGGGCCCCAGTGCACACTATTATGATGGGCCCTAGTGCACGCTAGTTACTAGTTATGAAGCACACACACCAGCCTGTATATACATATTTTACCAACAATGTGTTGGATTGTACAGTTGAATGAGTTACTTAGGCTGTTGTATTGGAATTATAATTAGCATATCATTTTGTTATAGATGGCTACTGACTATTTGAAAAAAAAAAAAAGAAAACTATGACGCAGATGGATTTGCCTTTTTGAGGGCATATATAGCAAATGGCACCATATTTAATTTAATGTGAGTTCTTCCTTGAACACAGGCGTATTTCTGACTCACGAGTGCCTGTTCTCTACCAACACATTGTTGGGCCCCAGTTCAACTACACTGCCTGCACTGTCTATATTTATGACCCTGATTTGAACCAGCAACCAACTTGTATTCCCAAGCCACTTCCACAATACTACCACCACCTAGCTGGTAAAAAGGAGTAGAAGTATTAATAATAACAATAAAACAGTCTGTAATACAGCAGCAACAAATAAAAGCTTGGATATCTGGACATTACCATTTTAACAGAGATCTAAAAGCATGGGGTTGTAATATTTATAGCCCGTTTTATGTTCATCTGAGCCCCGTAAAGCTGATGTGGTACAACAACACTTCATAACAACAGGACAGCTTTAAGTACCTGCAGGAGAAGGCAAAACAGGCACATGTCTTCACACAGTAAAACTTAAACAATCAAGAACCATATATGCACACATACATAGAACACACCCATTAGATATTAGCTAGGGATGTCAAGAAAAAAAAAGTAGGTCAGTTTATGTGTCTTGTGTGAGATGGGATTTCTGCCTCCAAAACAACCATTCATCTTGGGGGCCTACACGTTAACACACTAATGTGGGCTATCTTTCACTGGAAACCTGCTGAGGAGACGACTGAAACAACAGGGGGAAAATATTATAGATGAGAGATGAGAATGTACAAATACAAAATTCTACAAGGCTGAAATTGAGGAAGGTAAAGGTTGGTGATTATAAAATAATGGGGACATTCTTTTGTTTACGTTAGTTGTAATTTACCTGATACTAACCACTACCAGATGGTAAAATGACCTTTTGATTAGCCCTACATTAATAAAGTGAAGTAAGATGGGATTAAATTAATTTTACAAGCCAACTGGCTCGCTGTTCCATGTGTAAACAAAGTCACATACAGTGCTGGTACTGAAGAAAATAAATACATTAATAAAGGGAAATAAAAAAAGAGTAGAGAAAGAGGGAATCTGAGTTCGTTAAATTCCACCCAGTGAAAAAGGACAGGAAGAGAAAGAGCCAGAATTACAATTCTTTTACAAGCCAACCAGCCACTTTTGTGCTTTGTGTATGCACTGTAGGTGTATAGCTGTAGGTGCCTTGGCAAGGCACCTCCCATGAGGAAAGAAGGATGCATAATACTGGAGGCCAGAGGTGAGACTCTCACAGCTCCGCACAATACATATTCAATACGTACAGGGCCCTGGCTGCACTGTTGCAAGAGCTTAATTAAAAAGTAACAGTTCCAATACATTGGAGTCTGGCTGACCCATATCCCCTGCTGGCTTAGTATGCCGGTTAACGCTGTGTGTGTATGTATGTGTGTGTTTGTGTGTGTGTGTGTGTGTAGTGGGATGTTGGGGGCACTTGAAAAGGAAAATGAGAAACAGTTAAAGTCAGTCAGAAAGAGGATACACACTTGGTGCGTTTAAGCAGTTGTTAGCATTTGAGGAAAAGAGAATGTGTGCCTGAAGTGAGTGTGTGTGTGTGTGTGTGTGTGTGTGTGTGTGTGTATGGGATTGTGTGTGAGTTTGAGGACATAAATTATTCACAATAACCCTAGGCAGTGGTATATACCACACTCCTGCCTTGTGTGCACACATCATGCATGTGTATGTGTGCATTTGTAAATGGGGAGTGTGTGAGGAAGTCTGAGTGCGGTTCAGCCATATGCTGTGGACCTAATCCACTATGACAAACCGACATGACAGGCATGCTGAGCAAATCTACTCATTCATAATAAATGAGAGAGACAGAGAGAGAGAGAGAGACTCCAGGGAAAATAAATAAAAATACTTAAAAAATAAATAAATAGACCAAGCATCTCTATTCATGGCAGCCAGAAAACCTTGAAAAAAAAAACTGTGGTTCTGTTGCAGCACGCCATTATACACGTGACATAAACCAGCCAATCATATGAAAGAAAAAAAATCTTTATAGAATAAAAAAGGACTCACTATAAATAGAAATAAACAACAATGTAAGGGTTAGAAACAATCTACATTTAGTGAAAAAGCAGTCTGACTTTGCCATTCAGACGAGAATGAGGACATGATTGGCTGTCTTGTCTTTACATTCCTGTACCCGAACACTACAATCACGCAGGAAATGCCACAAATCACTTTGGAGTGGCCGATTATTCCTTTAAGGATGAACAGCTATAACTTCCTGTGCTAAAAGGCAGTCTTTACGTGACAACAATAAAAAAGGAAAGACTACAGCATTTTATAAAATCAGCACAGAGGTGTGCTGCAGTGCTGAAATCTCATTCTTTTTTCCCATGGTTTGTTCCTCTGCTTAACCAATGGAGGTCCCTAAAGAGACTTAGTTCTCTGACAAGGCTGATGAGCCCTGGCTTTATATTTTATTATGAGGATGCTCCAGTTGGGCTGCAGTCTGTAGATGGAGTGGGGTGCTGAAATCCTGCGGGTGGTTGGGGTTTGAGAGGTGGAGGTACTGTACAAGTCCCTGGTAGGTTTTTTTTACTCATAGTCTGACTGCTGCTGGGTCATCCATTATTTAACACACACAGTGCACATACACACACACCCACATGGTCTTACACAATCGTATATTTACCCAAACGTTACTCACATTTTGGGATTCTAAATGTTACCCTGATGCAAACTTTCATTACTTTCTCATAACAAACTTAGAATATGATATGAAAATGGTTTTGTTCTGGTTTGTTCAGGGAGACAGTCGGGTTTACTTTACTGGCAATCACACTAATAAATGTAGGCAATAACTTGCAATAACTGAAAATGCACTCATATACTGTATATTCCTATAAAATCACATTTGTATTATTTTCCACCAATTTCTGCAGAATAATAAATGAAGAGATCTGATTCTCTGGTTTTCTGGACCAGTCCGGGAAACACCACTCTCACCATTCAGTGACAGTCCAGAAATTCAATGACCAGCAGGAACCCTTGCATACAAATACACACACAGTAACCTAACCTAAACCTCCTGCACACTGTAACTGAAAATACAGGAAACGTCCTGCTTTCTTCCACACACGGGGCCTCTCTGAAGTCAATCAAGTTTTAAATAATTCAGCCGACTCTGCCGCAAAGTAAGAACAAACCGCTACTCACCATTCATTCTGACCGGGCAGCTCGTGGATCCAGGGCACCGGGTTCTCTCCCACAAAGCCCATGTCATCATGGGAACTGGAAGATGATTGGTCGGAAAGGTGGGCAGGAAGCAGGGACGGCCTATCGTCTTCGATCATCACTATGTCATCCTGAGGCATGTTCACAGTCGGAGAGAGCTGGTAGTTACCTGAGAGATGGGAGGGGGAAGAGAGAATTTAGACAGCATATATGACTGCATACAGTATACCTGTAGGGAGTTTCTATCTTCTAGGGAATTATTTAACACAACATGGCAGCAATTCTCAGGATTTTAAACATCCAATTAGTAGTGTCTGGTAAAATGTGTGAAAAAATCAGATTGAGAAAATATGTTGAAGCAAAGTCAGACATATGCACACACACTCCTCCACAGAAAAACTCCTCCACCTTCTCAGACATGTTGGTGTAAACGTAATAATTCTATCTTACTTTGCAGTAGTAATTACCAAGATAATACTGTATACAAAGATAACTTTGGCCGGGATAATTTTCATATCAGGACATGCCTGAAGAACACTGACATTTATCAAAAAGGGTAAATAATAGTTATCAGTTACGCTTATCAGGTACAATTTTGGAATGCTGCATGCACACAAAGATGTTGCATGACAAGATGATATCCACTAAATGGTAGCAGAACACTCATGAAAATACACAAAATTATGTAATGTCTACTATCCAGAATCCAGCCTCTTAATGTCACAGTCAAAAGTTGTACACCCGAGTAGTTTTATCCATTCTCCTTCACTCTTCTCCAAGGACAAATATGAGCAGAAGAAGTGCTCCTCTGATCTGTATTCTGTCCTGCCTGACCCTCCCCGCTGAGGGCTTCTTTGAATCGCCCCTTAGCTGTTCCTCAGGAGTCAAAGTCAATAGGGAATGTGCTGCCATGGTTGGCACTCTACATCAAGGGCAGGCAAAGCACTGTTCAACGGCATGAGAAGTGGCATTACAATACAGAGGTGCAAGATTCACTCTGCAAATCTGATCAGTGCACGACTTAAGAATGGACGTGGACACAAAAGGGAATCAAAGTCAAGGCGAGATCAGACTTTAACCACACACCTGCTTACTATTAGTCCGCTATGACTGGACTTCCTGTGGTCTTTGTTTTTGTTTCCATTATTGTAAAGCCGTTTTGCAAATTCAATAGCTTAGGAACAATTGTGTGTAATCACTAACAGCAGACAACAATATTTACCCTGGCAAGATCCCAACATAAATGTGAGGGGCATTTAATTTCACTGGGGCCCGACGAATGATAAATGCATATTGTGGAAGTAAATCTGAGCACCAATCAGTGCGGCAATGAGGTGTATAGTTTAGTTATTTGCAGAAAAAAAAAAAGAACACAGATACAAAACAAAACAGCTGTGCAGGGGAGGCACCCCAAAAAGCACTGAAGTCCAACCACAATCAAGCAGAAATAGTGTAATTTCCATGTTATTTTTCACATATGTCAGGAGTCTTATCAGTGGCATGTGACAAAAGAGATGTATTGTACCTTAGGTGAATACATGTTCCAAACCATATAGACTAGCAAATGCTGTGCTACAGTGCATACATTGAATAATATCACCAAGATACAAGTTTAATTTGCAATTACAACATTTTTTTTTAGCTTACAAGCCTGATGTTTATTTTATACCATGACTAGAAAACTTTCCCAAACGCCTGACCCTGTACTTACACATCTGTTAATTGATTCTTTTGGAAGCCTCATCCCTTTGTGTATGGACTGCTCATCTTTACCAGTTAAGATGGCTGCCAACACAGTACAGGTGAAATGAAGGCCATTTCTCACTTGGGCAGCTTGACAGAGAACCATGGGTAATTGAATTCCTGTACTGTAAATCAGCGGGACTGGAGTAATGACAGCGAGAAACTCCAGGAAGTCAGTTAGACTAAGCTAGACCCATCACTTTCATAGCAAGCAGACCAAGTATCTGGAAGTTGAATTATAGCTGTGTATATTCACAATATTCATAATTTATCTTTAATCATGTTTTTTTTTTAATCATTATTTTATCCACTTTTGTTGTAAAGAAAATACAATAACAAGGTTTGACCTCCAATTCATCCAATGCAATGGATGGCAAGCTAAACAATATAAGGTGTTGTTCCATGCCTTAACAGGTATTATGATGTACTGTATAGCAACACTGGTAAAAGTTTGTCGAGGTATTGTGACAATTTCTTTCAAATTTTCCAAGCTTTAAGGAAAACGGCTGGTGGGGAAATCTGCATATGGGAAAAAGAGAAATGCATTATTGCAGCCCATAGTCATTAAATTTGTGCAAAAGTATCAATAATGATTTGCAGAATCAATATTCTATCCATATTCTGTGTACTATATTGTTATGTGTGCTTTACCCTCTATAAAATAGTTTCGTTTTGTCCTCCGAGTCACTCTTCCTTCCAAAATTCAACACTCCCCTCCTTTGTCGTCAGTGTCTCTGCTTTACTAATCTCTATAAACAGATCTCTGCAGATATAGATCTACAGAATCTGTAGGCAAGGGACAAGATTTGGTAACAAGGTATTGGAAGTGTTCTGGTTTCTGTTTGTAGTCCAAGTAGTACTGACCAATCACGCTTGCGCGGGCTTTGTTTGCATGCAGGTAAACAGATGCAATCTTGGAACCCATCGGCTATCGTCTGATGACGATTTAGCTTTTTATCAATCTTTTTATTAGCTTTTTTAAATGTATCTGCATTCAAATTGTTGTCAGACAATAGCTGATGGGTTCTGAGATAGCTAATTGAACTGTAAACAATGACCGGCACACAGAAGAGGTCAAAGTCTTGGATCTGCTGGCTACAATGGAAGCCCAGAAACATTGGCCGTTGCACCCAGAGGCTAAATCAATAGTCAGTGGGTTCCGGGATTGCTACTTTACAGTCAGTTTAGTAAGTGTGGCAGTATCAATAAGAGATGTCCTGTGGTTGTGCATCCACAGGGTCTATCCTTACACCAGCCTTAACTTTGCATCAGCGTGACTGAGAATTTCACTACAGTAGTCACCTGGAAAAGACATACAGTATATTGGTAACATAACAGGAAGTGCTGTTTCGTCAAAAGAAGCTGTGTAAAAGGTTTGGTGTGTGTTTCAAATACACAACACATGGATATAACATTTCTTTGCATTCACAATATACCCTATTAAAGCCAATACATAACTCATAATCACCTTACATTCACTCATGTCAGCAGACCACTTTTGCTAACAGAGGAAACAGTTTAATTAGAAACTCAGCAAGCTTCCCCCTCATAACTTTATGAAATATTTCCAGTCATGACCTCTTGACACAAGTAGTCAGCAGATGAAGAGTTGTTAAAGTCATTCCACTTCCCTCTTTGTTAAGTAGCTAAAGGACACACACACATAAAATAAATGGCTAGTGGGCAGGTATAGTTGGGGCCATGCTGATGATTTGGAAGGTGAAAAATAATCTAATGAAACTGCAGCACTTGCTTTTCTGCAGCTCTTAGCATAATAAGCATCACCCACCTACCCCCAATACTTGTAGCATACGGCAAGTTAGCTCTGAAAATGACTGTAGAGCTAAACTGTGTCAATGAAGCAGACGATACTAAATCAGACTTGAACAGCATGTTTATGTTTTAAATGGCTGTTGGGTTCATAAAACTGAGAAAGATAAAAAGCCTAAAAGAGTGGTGAAACAGGCAAACTCTGAAGACGACTTTTCAGCACCCTCAGTGCATTTTGGCACAGTGAGGTGCAGATGGAGCTGCTCACTTACTGTTTTAACACCGTTGTCTTTTACCAGCTCCTCACAGTCGGCGACGAGGGGAAAAGGGGCAGGTGATGGTACCAGCAGAGACAATTCACTTCCTTTCGGCAGCCAGATTGACAGACCGCGTCCGTGTGTGTGTTCGAGCAACTAGCTGGTGACTAAGGCAGTTGAAAGTCAAAGCTGTTCATTAGGGAGAGATGATTCTGAATGCAAACAAGCGCTGATGAAATAATGAGCGGATACATTCTCAGTGCCTTGTTTGTAGTCTTCTTTGAGTGTTGTCTCTGTCGTTTACATCATTTTGCTCAGGGAAGGTCATCTGAGCTTGTTTTTGTCCTTAGGTTTGAAGCAACTTTTCACTTTTTAGTTGTTCCCCCTACATAATGGCACCAACAGCAAAACAGCCACAAGCGTTTAAACCTGAGTACTGTGAACACAATTACTGTTTTCACCAAACCCAAGAACCGCTATCTTGACCAGAATCAAAACACTGTTGTCAGCCTGTGATGACCTCTGCAATGTTGAAAACACTGGAGCCTTTCATGCACTCATGAATGAAAGCAAAAGAAAAGAAGAAGAAAAAACATGCTAATATTATGATGCCGTCACACACATATCTTCGATACATGTACATGAGGTCACATGGGGTTAAATATTACTCCAATTATGATTAATGGTTCTCTTTCATAAAGGGGCTATTCTGAATTAGTTTAAAAGCTTCTGATTCATGCTTACCATCCATGCAGCTAAGGAAAGAGTTCTCTGGCAACATGATTTTGCCACTGTGGCCTTTGTCACACTGTAATTAAAGACAGCTTCTCATCAGCCACGCTGACAGAAGTAGACACACACTACCCACCATCTCAGCACCCACCATCCTGCTAAAAAAAACACGTTGTTGGTTGGGGTTTACCATGTAGCAATAATATTGTAATGTGAAGGCTAAACAGGGTCACAGTTAACAGCTGAAACTTATTAAAGTCAAAGTGATTACAGTGGTTGTTAATTTTAATGTTAGAAGATTCAATTTTATTGTAACTGTGGTTTATAGACAAAATATTTTCCTCACTGAAACACAGAAAAATGGAAAAAAATGAAATTTGTTTCTTGTTTTTGTTTTGAATTAACTGAGTTGTATTCATGTAGACCGTCACATTATAGTCATGCCATCCTATCTGTCCACCCACTGCATATCAGTTTATAGGGCAAGAACATCAAAAAGATACTAAATTTGCAAAGGAAATCTTCCAGTAAATGCAGCATGTCCTTCTGCCCCACACTTGAGAAGTTTGCAGCAGCACCCACTCAAATACTATAACCAGTATAGTGAACGTCACATGTACCGAAGCACACACAGCCCTCTGGCAATCCATGCTCAGAGTGTGGAAGCTCTTCCATGATACTGAGGCAGAGATGTTCTTCCCCCCTCTGACAGAGAGTGAAGACAGAGACAGATGAGCTCCTTGGCCCAAGAGGCCACCTGGCTGCATCCATCCAAATGGATCAGAGCTTCACTCTCCTTTTTCATTGCCCTCTGACCAAGCGTTGCCCGGTGAAACATTGAGCTGTAAGGTGAGAGGTCACACTAATAGCTCCACTTCATCTTCTTTCTCCTACACCATTTCCTCCATCTCTGTCCATCACACACTCTTACACTTTCTTTTCCTCTCTCTTTGTCCCTCCTTCAGTGACACTTTAGCCAATTGATCTGACTTGAGAAGAGATCATTAGTTGATCTATGCTACCATTGCTCCCAGGCCCATACATGGATTGTACCCGGTAATCATCCTAAGTAATCACTGGTAAAAACCAAAGAGTTATGCTCACCAGGGGACACTGGTGCCATTTTCTAAGGGCACTTCCACACCTGTAGTTCGGTTCATTTGGTCCAGACCAAGAGAAAAAAAAATATACATTGTTGCATTTTAGTTCTGGTGCAGCTTGTATACACGACTTTTTACAAATGAACTAAGACGAGTCAACATGAAGTCATACAGACTTGGGTTGTATCTAGATGGTAACCTAAGATTTGCGAAACTCTTGCGAGATTTGTATGTGTTGTTTCTTCGTTGTGCGCGTTGTTTGTCATTGTGTACAGTTACCATGGAGCCATGAGAAGCCTTGACATTTTGGAACGTTACCACGAGAAGTGTTGTTTTGTTCCGTATACTGGTTGCAATGTAGTTTAAGCGAGTCTTCTGGCAGAAAGCTTTAAGAAGTCTGGTCGCGTAGTATAAAAAGCAACAAAGTCCATTTAGGGAACAGGTCGGAGTGGGTGGCTGGATGGATGGATGTATGGATGTATGGATGGGTCAAACGCAGGAGACCACTGTTCGTGTCCCATGTGAAAGCAAAAGTCAACATTGACTTGTTATTTTAACCCAAACCATGATCTTTTCCTAAACCTAACCAAAGGCTTTTTAACACATATTTAACATTAGGAAATGGTAGCAGCTTGTTTAGGATTAGGCACCAAAACTACTTGGTTAGGCTTTCTGACAGAAAATCCTTCAGGGCTAACTTCTCCCATGTGCCAAGCATTACTGTGCTGAATCAAGTACGAGAGTTTCACAAATCTAAGATTATCATCTAGACATGACCACAGACTTGACTTGAGTAACTACTTGATTGGACGGTTTTGGTGATGTCATCCTGCATCATCAGCACATCATCAGGACCCACATGGGGAAATCAAATTCTGGTGACTGACAGCAGGTCATGCAGCACTCTAGTGCTTCTAATGTTTATATGTATGTTCTTTGGTGTCTCAAAGAGCTCACCAAGAAATAACTGATTATGAGCGTGTTATGAATAATGTCAAACAGGTAGATACAACACTAAAAAGAGTCTTGTTCAGAAATTTTACAGGGGGTACTACTGTGGGATCACTATGTCACACCCTTATTAATTGACTTAATGAACTCAGTACACAGAGGACACAACAGGATGCTAATACTGCTTCCTGATCACAATCAGCGGCTGGATTTATTAGTACATGCTAAAATCACATATCTACTATAAAAAAATACTGCGGTTGGTCTGTTTGCTTTCACATCACAAATGAACCGCACCAGCGTCTGCTGGGAAGCCGAGTGAGACCCCTTTTTTCAAGCGGTCTCGGTCCAGATGTTTGGTCCGCATTCAGGATCCAGATTGACAGCTTTCACACCAACCCAAGAAACCTAAATGCACCATGGATCATTTTTACCAAACCAATCAGCTTAGGTGTAAAAGCACTCCAACAGCGTTCCACGAGGGATTCGCTCTTCAATGCAATTGATCAGAACATTTAGTTGATTGGCTCGATGACAGTGTCTTTCTTCCTTGTAGAGAAATGCAACGTTGAGATGCCTGGGATATAAACAGGGACACCAAACACTGAGACTTACAGAGACATGGGGAGTTAATCAGTGATTCCCATGGACACAGGAACAGAGCACTCAGTGACCAGTGATAATCAGTTTCCTGGGCAGGGAGTTGTTGTCATGAAGGACCCTATGACCACATATTGACAAAATGTGACTATTCTTACTGTATGCTTGGAAAACTGATTTGGTGACAGCTTAATGCAAAAATATGTCCATAAAATGTATGGAAGTCAATAATGCAGCCAAGATGGTGTCGCTACTGGCAAAGATGATTTTCCATACAGCGTCAAACTAAACCAACAACGTCTCTGGCATATATTACCATGATGAGGCTAAAAGGTTTTCCTATTCCAAAGGTCAACCCATGAACAGCGTTGAAGGAAGAGCCACCCTCCCATCCAAGCCTGTTATTTAGCCTTTAAATGCCATCTCAGGGGATATCATTTCAGGCGACCTCAACTTTTTCCACACAAGCACCAGCTACGTTAGCTGTAAACCCAGGAGGAGCACACTTATACATCCACATTTAAGACAAAGATATACTGCACTCTTCATACGTTTGATTTCTTTAGTTTTCTGTGTAATTTGAGGCTAGAAGCAAATATCAATCAAGTCATCCACAAATGCAAATGAGTGAAAAATACTTGAGCAGAGAAGAAACAAAGTCCAAAAATGAATGTTAGAAACTTTCTGTACAATTAATATACACTTTGGCATTTAATTATATAAATGAAAGTTATTGTAGGCTACTGTATGTCCCAATAGCAATATGGGGGTCTGGAAAAAAATCAAACCAAATACCTGATTCTTTGTGCTGTAATCATCATTCACACCAGACAAATTCCACTTATTTGTTCCATGTGTCACTTCACAATCTATCATATCACAATATTAAATGAATTTGGTTTTAAATGTAGCATTGCTGACCTGCACACCAACACAGGTGTTTTCACTCACTCCGGTTAATTAGACCTCTGCTAAGGTAGAAGTTGGGTAGAGCTAGGCTGAAATTATGTGAGGTCACGGACCAATACGAATGATGAAGGAGAAAGTTCTCTCAACCTAGCATCTGCAACAAAAGTAATGGGAGAGTCAGAGGGATACCAATCAAGCACAGCTGGTACACACACACACACACACACACACACACACACACACAGTCCTTGGAGGAGGTCTAATTACGTAAGTGAAAACACCTGTGTGGCCCTTAATAGAAATCATGTTCTTGCATAACAATACCTTAAAAATGCAAGGTGATGATGGAATGGTATTATCTATACTTTAATGGTTCTATAATTTGTATATTTTTTATACATGATTTTCTGTGTCCCTCACTTGGAAAAGATTTATCCTCAACATTAACTATCTTGATCAAACAAAGATTACATTCAATTAATGATGGCTTTCATGGAGCTGCTGCTTCAGTTTCAAGAAGCCACCATTAATGTTGTTAGTAGCACCTGTGCTTTCCCTACTGTGTCAAGTCAAAATGTCTGTTAAAGGCCTATTTAATGAAAATGTAAATGAAAATAAATTTTTTCAACAATATCTTCTAAATAGCTGCATTTTTCATAGATGTTATTTAAGATTACAAGTGCTTCAAATATGTTATAAATGTGTACGGTAAATACACTTCTTTTTGGTCAAATGACCACTGTGAATAAGTACAGTAAAGCACAAGAAAAGGGAAAGTTCCAGGGTAACGCCATTTATGTCTGTGTCTCACTGAGGTATGCTAATAGCACTCTCAAGCAGTCTGGACACCAAATTAAGAGAGGTCACCCTGCCTCCTCTCCTGCACTGATGGCTGAGCATACAGAAAGGATGAGTCTGCGGACTGTGAAATACTGGAAGTGAGGGGACAGCAGGGTCAAGTCCTGGGAAGACGGTCCCACTTAAACACCATTAAGGAAGACTATATAGTGTCTGGGGACACCCAGAGATTGTCATGTTCATGTCTGTGTGTGTGCGTTTGCTCTTGTACATTCATACTTTTAATGAATAAATGTCCTTATTATGATAGAAAAATCGTCCAAAGTGACAGAACTTTACTGTTACGCACTTCTTTTAGTGACTAATGTGTGTCTACAGTATTTTGCACCGTCACTGGCACTGCACACATTACATCCTGTGAACACCTACTTTCCTGTGTGACAACAGCACGAGTCCGCTTGCCTGGTTCCCACCTCCGCCCCCCACCCCTTCTTCACTCCTGTGCCAGTCCTAGGTGCGCATTCTGACTCAGGCACTCGGCCAAACAGTCACATCCACAGAAAGCGTCAGTCCATGGGCCTCAATTTTCACCCCAGCGTGTGGACCCCGCACCCAGCCGCACTTTTCAATTAGACAGAACGGAAGGTGAAGCTGGGTGTGATGCTAACGGCCTTTGCGTCAAACCCCGGCTGTTGCTGTCACATTGTGCACATGCAGGAGATTTCACTCAGTTCGATATTTCCTTCCCTTTAATTCACCTTTTCTTCTACTCTTTCTTTCCGTTTTTCCTTCCTTGAGTGTGAAATCATCTCTGCCTATTCTCGATCCTTTAACCCAGAAAGACAAAAGGAGGGTGGGGATGGAAGGAAAGCAGGAGAAGAGAGTTAAAAAGTGTCAGGAACTAATTTTATTTTAACAGGGAGTCAAGCAGAACGTACTGTATGTTCACCACCTGCTAGCTGTCGATTCAGCCTCTGGCCATGATCTCGATGCACGGGTGTGTGAAGCTAAAGCTGACAATATCACAGCATCGCATGGCTTACTGAGGCAAACAGGGAATGGGATTACCTCTGACTATTGACTAGGGGAATGTGTACGCCCACAAATACATGCACACACACACACAGCAGATAGTTCTGAAAGACAGCCCAAAACACTACAGGGAAGATAAAGGCAAAGTGCCCTTACAATCAATGTGATGGCACTATACCAGCTCAATAGCACCTGTCTCCTGTGTCATTTTGAGATTTTCTTTGCTGTTGCCATGGTAATTATAATTCCTATAATTCATTCAATTGTACCTATCCTCCCGGAGAACCAAGACCTATTCCTACTGTTTCAGATGAATGGCAGCAAGCTAGCTGTGACTGCAGAGTAGACAAGACCCAGTTTCTGATCAATACCTGGGTGAGGTGAGTTAAGGCATCCATAGGCAGCTATTTGCTTTTAACAGAATATAGAGCATAGCAATAACAATCATAGGTTGGCAGAAATATGGAGTTTTCAGTTTCACTGTATTGACTTGCTGCCACCTGCAATAACTCACAATCAAAGTCAGATCTTAATTCTTGAGCAGCAAAACCATTCCATCCCATTTACCTCCTGTGCTTATAGCAGCACCGGCAGTATAATGGAGCAGAGGATAGGAACTGATTTGGTTAGAGAGTTCCTCCGCTGTCTTTTACGACATAAAATGCCTCAGAGTTTTGTAAGTCATCACTATTTGCTCTGAGGCGCACATCAGTGGAAACTGAGTATAACCTGATAGAGAGGTTGTGCGTGAGCGTGCCACTGTGCATGCAACTACAGTATGTGTATGAGGTGCTGTATGTGCGCCCTACCATATCCCAAACTCGACATGTCTGGCCTTCATGATTCAGTTATTTAGCAGGTCTAGATACACTCCACATCAAGCTGTCAGTCAAGCCCTGGCGGCTGTGCGCTTCCTGACCTTGCCGAGCCGATCTCAGCATCTGTCCTCTAACTACAACTGTCACATCTCACACACCAGGCAATATGTCTGAGCCCATCTGAAATAACATATTGAAGAAGATAGAAAGACACCTACTGTCTCTCTAGCCTGCATAAATGTACCATCCACACAGAAAAATACAGTGTGTTACTATGATGACACGGTAAGAGACAGTTTTGTTACAATCTTATAATATCTCCATCTCTGCTTATTTATTGCCTTAATTCAAACTAAAGTGGGCAAATGTAATACACTGACATTTTGGTTAAATTTAGAAATGTAAAGAAGAAAAAAAATATCCATATGATATGTCAGGGATACTGATGCTATTTGCTTTCAAAGTCAATTTTGTGACATTTCATTAAGGTTAACTAGATCTTGGCCCTGTGTTGTCAGTGAGATGAAAGGTCATTGCCACTTGCTTGTGGGCAGAAGATGGATGACAGAAAGATAGTACTTTCTTCATCCGATTTTTCTTCAAATATACATACTGTGGTTAAATGCATTCTAGGGACAAAACAAAATGCATCATTTGTGTGATCAGTAAATTTAAGAGGAGAGAAGGAGGTTCAGATATGCAGTAATTGCAAAAAGCAAAATGTTGACCATCTTTTGGAAGCAGCAAATTCCTGCCTCTACTTCTCAGGTGCTGCATTTTACCTCATGAATATAAACCCAACTCTGACTGCATCAGAAATCTAAATAACAGAATTGTGTTGAATTGAACACCTGTCACAGAATGTAGGCCCGGGTTAATGAGGGCACAACTCAGAGACAGCCTCAAGACAGAAAAAAACTGACATTTTCTTGCTGCGAAACAAGTTGACTCAAAGATCTGAGACTCCGCCGAGCCTCGGCTGTGATAACTTGCTGCTTTAGCACTCACTCTGCCCCCACCCCAAACATTTTTCCACTTGGCTCATTTGACTCCCACTCCATAGGATGAGACGAGTGCTGGGCGCCCTTGAAGTTTCAATGGCAAGAAACTTTTCCATCACCGTGCCCACAGTTACTGCTTATGATCACAGCAGCGTTCTGAAATGCCTGCGTCGGAAAAGCCAGTGGAATAAATAAGCCGAACAGAGAGGAAAACCCAACCAATTTGAGAATATTTGATTTGGGATGGAGGAGAAAGACATGATGAAAGAGTGAAAAAGAGAAGGGGAAAGAGAGAGAGAGACAGAGGGAGAGAGAGTGTTAGGGGCAAGCCCTATTGATCTGGAGGCTTAATTAACCATCAGATGCCTCTGACACAGCCTCTGATCTTCTGTGATCAGTGGCAGAGTGGCACCGCTGTGGGAGAAGATGGTGGGGAGGGGATAGGAGAGAAATGGCAGAATGAATGGGAGACGGGAGGAAAGGGAGAAAGTGTAGATCACTGACAGATTACAGATTTGTGAAAAAATCTGGTAGGATGGAGACGAAAATAATGGGAAGGGGATGGGAAAGTTAGACAGAGAAAACGAGTGCATAAAAACCTACTGTGTGTGTTGAGAAAAGGGGCGTGGATACATGTAACTACACTGCATCATCCCCCACAAACACGCCCTCCCTACACTGCTGCAATCACCTTCAGCTTCTGGGTGTACACATATGTGAAAGGTCCGTCGATGTTGAGATGACAGTAGCGACTGGACAAGGATTGAATTGCCAATTCTAATACACCTGAAGAGACAAGATCTTAGCTGATGTCAACTGGGTAGAATAGGAACTGACCCGAGTGAAACCAGTCGGGAGTTGAGTGAAGGCAGGGAGGATTGGGGATGACGTTAATCCCTGAGAGGTTTGAATAAGGAAATAGCGTACCTTGGGATGCAGAGCGGGGATGAGGCTTTGAAGGTGAAGCTGGTTGAGGGTTTAAGGGAAGCAGCTAGCAGAAGAATTTTCAGAGGGGCTGGGGTGGATGTTAAAATTGATCGGGGAATGTTTACAGACAGCACCAATTCAAGGGGAAAATATATCCAATGAGCATGAGGTTAGCAGGTCAACCACGCACTGTGAACGGCGAGTGACCGGCCAAAAAAATTTTGTCTAGCAGAGGTTGAAAGAGACACAAAGAAGCTGAAAGGGAGGGTGAAAGAACATTGCCGATATGTGACTCACCAATGCGTCCGATGATATTAGTCAGCGGTGAGGAGATATTTTCCAAGCCGTCGATGGTTTCATACAAGGAGTTAGAAATCCGGCGTTCATGGTTGTCCAGTAGAGAGTTCACGGGATGCTCTAAAACCGGAGGGCTGCCAGGGGCTTCCTACAGAGACCAGGAAAGAGATGAAGGGTAGGCATGGGGCTTACAAACAGGTACGGTGCAATTTAGTCGTCCAATGTTTACATGCATACATTTTCCTTAAAAGGCCAATATAAAAAATATTCACCATAGACATTTGAGTTTTAGTCAAATTTATAATTAAACTAAAAGGTTTGAATCATTAATGTAAAATCTACAATTTCTCTGTTTCTCAACTGAAATGAATTTAAAATATAGCCTAATTTGCTACTACTACTATACTATTTTAACTACTACTACTAATGCTTTACTACAACATTTTACAGTATTAAAGAACATTAATAACTTATATTTAGCTATCATCTTTCTTTATTCTGTATATCAAAAGCCCTGTAAATCAAATTGAGACTGATAGAAGGTCCCAGTCATGAGTCCTGATCCACCTTGTTGTTTACATTTGGATCCTGTATGGTTCCGTTGAAATAATCTATGAACCCAGGTGTTTACACAAGTCAAAAACACAGGGTAAAAAAAAAAGTTAGCCGGGTACAAGATTTTTGAAATTAAATTGTTTTGAATTAATTATTAAAATAAAGAATGATCTTGACCCACTAGAAGATTTTCTGTCATTTATGGATTACTTTGGCAGTGTGTACCATATAAACAGAAAGTTATACACACACACACACACACACACACACACACACACAGTCAAACTCACACACAAAAGACAAAATGGGCCTGTATAGTATGGCTCCTAATGTGATGCCATCAATACTCCAGAAACATGGAACCGAGACTTCAGCGTCCATCTCGGCTTACGTCGTCATTTTCTGGCTCAGCAGTGTGAAACGGCTCCTGTAGTAGTCCGAGCTGGATAAAGCTCCATGGATTTCCCATAGGCCGATAGACAGCTGTCTCTAACAATGAGGCCCAGTAAATGGACCAGTGACATTTGCCATGTGGTCAATATGCCGCACTGCTGGTTATTGAGCCCACTGTACACTCAGTGCATGTGTCAGTCTAGACAGGGGGACACAGTTAGCGGTTAGTCTTTGGGTCCGGGACCACTGGGCCAAGATACTGTGTTCAGTCTTCAACAGTCAATAGTCTGTCAAAAGTGGTATTTTTAGGATGGAGACAATGGAGCTGGCATAGCAGGAGTCAGGAAGTGGATAGAAGAAAAACCTCACATCCACGTGCAGAGAGTTAGAGAACAAAGCTTGGGCCTTGGTCTTATTTCCCACAATGCTTCATAGCAGCCTGTGGGCAGCCGGGGGAATGCACTGCACTCTCTGTACAGGACCTATTACAGATAGCGCTCTCACAGTTAGATAGTCTCGTGCAGTTCTACTCTGTACCTCAAGCATGCTTTAAACCAGGAAGCCCTGGCTAATATTGATGTCTCACAACACTCTGTTGGCTCCTGGCCTAGAGAAAGGGGAGTAAAAGATCAGACAACAACCGCAACAGGAGGACAGAAGAGCAGGAGGAAGAGAAGGAGAGAAGAAGAAGATGAGGTGGTGGGGAGTTTTTGGTAAACAAATTCAAGGAGTAACAAGAAAAAGGAGAATTGTGGGGGTGTGGAAGTGCAGTGTGGGTGATGCCAAGTCCTCGTGGGAGTAGCCTGCCCTGGGAGACACATACCAGGGTAGAGGGACTTATTGGCTGTTTAATATAAATGAGAGGTTTAATGAGGTTGAGAGCGCAGGACTTTATCAGGACAGTGTGTTGATAAGAGTGAGGGGTGAGGAGGGAAAGAGGCAATGTGTGTGAGTGTGAAATGGGGGGCTGGGTCAACACAATTACAATCAGAGCCACAGCCACTGCCAGCCCTATAATAAAAAGCATGTCCCTGGATGATTCAGACTCAATAAGGTTCAAATTGTCGAAATGAAGATTTATTTTATTCGCCTCTCTTTCTTTTACTCAACCAGCTCTTTGCACTTTTTAATCTGTCTCAGATCTGCAGGAGACTTGTCATGAACTGAAAAGAAGTAAGAGGGAGGGTTTTAGGTAAGAGGTGGGAAATTGTGTGTAACAGAGTGAGCAGCTGAGAACCAAATGATGTAAAAAAAACTATGTATAGAATGTGTCAAGAGGAATAGATCTCAGACTGTCTGCCCCAATCTCAGAGAGCTGAACGGGCTTATTTTAAAAACATTCATTGGCTGCTATGGCAAATAGACTTTGGGATCAACTTAACACAGAGGCAAAATGGCAGCAATTTAATCTTTGTGTATCCAGTATTAATTAAGTCCGCTTCTGTGCATGTTAATTCTTTAGCACACCGTGCATGTTTACTGACTGGTGCATGACAAGCTGTGACATTTTCATATAAAATCTGCCCTCTCTGCTGTCACTCGATATTTAGTATCACAGTGCTTCAGCATTTGTGTCTTCTCCTAGAAAATATCTTCCTCTCATGCCAAGGAACAGATGCATTTTGCCATTCTTGCAGCTGAGGCGGCAGGTTAATAAAGTAAGCAATCAGCAATGAGCTGAAGAAAAGCTAGAGTTAGCATGAGCATCAGTGAACACAATTACCTCAAAAAACTAAAAAGAGCCAACCACAGAAAAAAATAACTTGCTTTGTGGTATCACAGTGTTCAAACCCAACAACAGCAACAGCAAGTTGATCAAAGAGCTTATTTGTCCGTGGATGTGTTCCTTGTTGAGATTTTAGTGCTGTTTTACAACCGGATCTCATCACCTCATCATGTGTTTAATCTGTCTTAATCTAGTCATTTTCAGAGTGGATTATCCTGTTGACTGAGAGAGAGGGCAGAGCACTGTCTTACACTGAGCCCAGTCAAGATAATATGCTGCTCAGCTCCCACTGGACTCACTAAGCATGCCCGTGTGTGTGTGTGTTCAAGGTAATGCTGTTATTTGTCTATGTGTGAATGTACTGTGAGAGTGGTGTGTGTTTAAATGTATTTGTGCTAAATGCAGACTTATGCACAAATGTGTTTTTGCCTGTGCATCAGCATCTGCCTGACCTTGAGTACTCAGTTAGGGAGAAGAAGCGGTGTGTTGACATGGCTGGTCTTAAGCTGTCAACTAAGGCTAATAATGTCTTGTCCATGGCCGTTTCCTGGCCTTCTATCCTGGTCTCAGCCTGTTGACGTGGCCCTAATCCAGTCAACCTCCACCATAATGCTGTAATTACAATCCTTAAGCTGCTGCATCCTGCCCTGGGCCCAACTCACCTCTCTGCTGGCTAGATACTCCCACTTTCATTAGCTTCTCACATCCACCTAGAGCTAATATAATGCCAGTGCTTCCCAAAGTGGGTGCCCAGGTCTTTTAGGAGTTCTTAAAAACTTAAATCTCATAAAAAACATCATACTGTTGGGAAATCAGCACAACTGTAGGATAAGTAAGAATAACTCCTGGTCAGGTTTAACTGTTCCACCACTGTTGTTTCTCCAACTAAAGATACAATCATTCTGTTCATATTAGCCAAGTTCAAGCACAGGACAATAGTATCATATACAGCTAACAAGTGAATACCACATGTACTATGCTGTGAAGTGAAAGGAATGTGTGTGTGCATATGTATTCACATACACATGTGTATGTTGTTTAACAACACTTGGGTTTTCAGTACACACTTCTGCTCCGCAGTCCTCCACCGTGCCTAAGCAGCCCATTCAACCACCAGATTCAATATATTATTTTCTCAATTGGTCCTATTGAGTTTCCCCTGCCACTCCTAAATGAGTTAGTCCTCAGAGAGCCGGCTGGGAATGAGGGCCCAGCAGCGCTGGAATTGCATTTCTGCTGCTCTCCGATCTACTTTCCTCAATTTAGTCACCGCTTCAGTGCAAACTGCATTTCCCAGAGTGCACTGCTCTGTGCCCTCACTCTGTTCTCTTTCCATGAATCACTGCTCTTTGCTATGACAATAGTGGAGCTGTAGTCCCGACATGTCATGATCTAACTGGACTTCAATCAGTCCATATTAAGTTGGGGGGGGGTCGACAGAGATTTCCCTCTCTTTCTCTAGCCTCTGATGTGGGCCAGCATCTCAATGTTTTAAGGTCTCTCCCAGCAGTGGTCAGCTCAATACTAATAAAACCATAATTTACTAGGCCAGGGCTCTGATTGATAGCTCTCTCAAGGCTCTATCAATCAGTCCTTCTCTCATCCAAGTGAGCATCTTTTGTTAGGGCCAGCCACTTCCTTCCCCCTTGTCTCTTTGCATAAACATTCTCTTAGTGACTAACAGCAACGCTTTTGGAATAGATTACAAACAGGGCCACTGGCATGCTGAGGAGACCACTTTGGTGCTCTTTTATATACAGAACAAGCTGTTACATCTGCTCTCTTCACAGAGTTAACTAAGCTATTATGTCTGCAAGCTCCTATGATGCAACAATGCAAGAGTGAACGCAGGGAGTGGAGTCTCTGCTGCCTTCTCCTGTAGCCCCTGCTGCTTCTCATCAATAATAAAGCAATGTTTCAGCTTGCCCGCTACCTGACCATGTTCCCTAATGGTTAGTTGTAAAATAGAAGAGTAAGATAAACTATGATCCTTAGCTGGTCATCATTGTTGCCATTTGCTTTTTATGTCTGTGGCCATAAAAAGCAAATGGCCACAGACAGAACCATAAACTGTCTTTTTATTTGTGAATAAACCCTATCATATGTAAATTGCACCATTTTGATTCTACCTACTGTTGTATGTAATATTGACTCATTATGCCAGCCTAAAAATGTGGTTTAACCCCCCACACCTCACTCTTTATGCTGCCCTGTCATCCTTATGCATCACGCTGCTATGAGCTTGTCACATTCCTTCAATTTAAAGCATTGACATCAATTAGCTGTCATGTATATCAAAACCTCAGCAGTGTAGTAAATGTTGGCATCACTAGCAGTTCATTTGCTGAGGAACAGCAGACACGGCTGGACGTTTCTGTAAATCTGGTACTAAGTCAGTGGCTTAAGGAAATGAGAAAACAGGAAACCAGAAACACGTTACTCAGGTGACTAAATGCCCTGGGCCACTTTGCAGTGGGTTCTTGTACCACATGGTATTTACATAATTGGGGTTACTGGACTGGAAAATCTTTCAAGTGGTCAAAAGAGGAATGCTTTATGTAAAAGCTTTACATTCATGTCTTGAGGCAGAAAGCTCTGCTGAGACAAGCACAAAAAGAAAGTGAAAGTAAGAAATATCTAAAGCGAAGGACTGAAGTGATAGCACAGCTGTCCTTGGGCAGAAGCTCTGTCTTATGAATTATCATGAGAACTCTATGGCGGAGCACCACAATGTAAAAATAGTACACTGTGAACTCAATTTGGAGATGTGTAGAATGAGCGAAGTATCTCCATGGCAAACACAGACTGGGAAGATGAGAAAGGTTTCGTGGTGAAGCGTCTTGGTGGAGTGTTTCTGTGGCTCTGATTAGTGCAGCACTTCATTGGCACGTTGCAGTAACGCTGTCAAGAAGAACAAAAAAACCACAAGACAGCCAGTCTGTCAAAAATAGTCGATGTCTGCAGGAGATCTCCGTCATAAATAACATTGCAAATGCACAGAGAGACGTATGCGTATGTTGTGTGACGAATTTAAAATCAGAGAAATAAAACCCAGCCACAAGCATGCTTATCATCATCAGCCTGTCTGTTTTCTGATGCTGGTGTGATAAATATCTTAGTAATGTCATGAACTGCCACGGCTGTTGCAACCGACAGAAACAAACATCCACCACTGAGCATGTTTTATAAACTCAGACATAAAATCCATCTTATTTTATATGCATAATATAACCTTAAATCCCCACACATTAGCTGCTATATTAGGTTTCTAATAATTCTTGTATCCTTGTATTGAAATGGATTCTGATGATGTCTCATGATAAATGGATTTCTTTGTTCTGCCCATATAATGGTTAGTTTATCACTTTTAGCCACAGCAGAGATGAGGGCTGGGACCTTGGGACCTAAAGAGCTAAGACCACATTCAAATAAATTGTTCACCTGTATATGTCACTGCGACAACTCACGAGTAGAACTGATCACCCTTTTGTTCTGCAGTCTGTCCAGCACACCTCTCACCTCAGACCACTACAAATATTTAAATTTGTGCTACACTTTGCTCTGCATTCCCCATTTCCAAGGAAATTAATTCTGAGCCAGTGGAAAATTGCTATTGCAGGCTCTTCCATCTAATGTAACATTACTGTATCAGTAGTTTCTATGGTGGACAACAATAACCATACACAGGATTATGTCTTCAAATTGTCACAAAGAAACTGTGATAAACATGGGTGGTACAGAAACATTAAGATATCAGATTTAATGTCCGAATTACTGAATTAATGCATGTACATTTGTACAAAATAATATCAATGGAGGGCAGAAAGTGGAAAGCAAATCTAACACTGACTTTCAGTAACCAAACTACTGTAAGAGATCTGCATTTGATTCAGTCACAGGACGTTGGGTTTGTGACTCGCGGATCAGTCTCTGCACTAAAAACGTTGAAGATGGAGAACATTCAGGAAATGTGGCCACAAAAAAAAAATGGAATTGAAATGACTTTTCATAAATTTAATTGCTTTAACACATGTGACGATATATTAATAGAACTCAGATAGAGGAGGAGAAATTATACAGTCTCTGAAGCAGCGATGCAATTACAACGCTTCAAACAAATTGGCAGTGACCAATCATATCGCTTGACTATCTGGGGCAGAATGGTAGTTTTTCAAACAAGGGCTATCTGTGGAACCAGAACAGAGGGGAAATTAACTGTTCTGGTACAGAGGGTGTGGATATAGAGTGTGGGTATCTGTGTTTATGTGTATACTAAGCACATTCAAAATGTTATTAATTACACTTTTTATTAATTTATACTTTTTATGCCTCTTCTGTCTGATTGCACATCAAATGCATTATAAGGTATTGCTATTAGGACTGGTTTCCAAAAGCAACTAAAGACATTTAGCTACTTATTTAAGAAGCCTCATCAGCTTCTGACTTAGATCATGTTGCTTTTGACTTGCTGCTTCTTCGACTCACTGCTATCCTGTGACCTAGTTGACTAAGAGTCTTCCTTGACAAATTTAGACCTATATTTCTAAGCTTGGATAGAAGCAAATAGGTTCCACACTTGTCAGATTTTGAATCAAGCTCATGGAGACCTTCTGGGTTTGTGCTACATTTAAAAAAAAAGTCCCCATACACCCCATACAGTGCAGAACAGTGCTTTGTAAGACTTGAACACATCCTTAATCATGCTGAAGTGTTTTTTTACTTTTTTCCAAGGTTGGCAAAAATTCTCGTTTTAACCCAAGGCAAAGGCCACTCATTGCCACTGCTTTAATGGCGGCATAAATGGACCTGGTACTCCACCTCGGAAATGGGCTTTTTCATGGGACATCAGCAGTATGAGCCAGCCTATTGAAACACTTATCTTTGCTACTGAGAGGATCTCTCTGGATGGATCTATCTCCAAGTCCTGCTGAAAGCACATGAGCTTCTTGGAGAAGTGTGTGTGTGTGTGTGTGTGTGTTTGTAGAGATTATATATTTGTGTGTGCATGCCTGTGAAGAGGCTACTCTGAGTGGTCACACAGTCAGACATAGTGCATTTCACATGTCTATTAAGGTGTTTCATGTTGGCATCCATGTGTCACAGGGTCCTTTTCTGCTAGAACATTTTCTACATCATGTAGAAGAAAATGGATGCCAGTTCAGTGACTGGTGTGTAGTTTTGGGTTTTGCAAATCAAGCCAGCTTAAACTACCAAGAAACATTACGCTGCTCTTTTCTGACATAACCTGATCGTGCAGGACCAAACAAAATGGTGTGGGGTGGCCTGGATACACTGCACCCATCGAAGTCCCCCCTCTGATGCATTAGGCTGTGCTGCTCGGCTCCTCTCCCCTGCAGACAGTGATGGATCTGATTCATTTCAATGGTGGCCTCCAGTGCTCACTCCCATTCGGCTGGGTGACAGTGGCAAACTGGCGCTGGCTCCCCACATATCTGCCTGGCACACACAGCAGAGCAGGGGAGAAGGGGGAGGTGGTTGTAACTGCTGGGAGCCTGTGTCGACATTTAACTTCTGCTTTTCTTATTTGAGGTTTGCAACTGACCTTAAATTCTTCATTTACAATCTTATCTTTTCTCTACGCTGTGTAAATTAAAATTCCCTCTAGTGACTTAGTGGCACCTTTTCAAACCACTAAGCTTCCTGAAACCGCAGCATCTTCAGCAGTGCATGATTGCCTGTAATGGGAGTTTAATGGATGGAATCAAAAATGCACTGTAACATCTTCTCCTTTTGGGCTACACACTCACTCACTATCTTTCTGTGCAACATCATCAATATGCTGTCTCATAGCAACTGATGTTAAAATAAATCTCAGATTATATACCATACTTGTCAAAATTTCTCTCTAAATTGTTTCTCTAAATGGATCAAAAATATAATAAACATAAATCTAAAAACATCATCCTTCATCCTTCCACCTACAGAGCGATAGTGTAGTACTTTTGTTGTTTCTGAAAATGTGTTTGTGACCTTAACTGTCTACTCAGTGTGAGTCTGTCTACCTTTCTGCCTGCTGGTGAGGGATTAAAGAGGACAGGAGAGTGACTCGACTGAAGTGATAGAACTCGCTGAACCTTGAGGCTAGGTTTTCCCCGGAGGGACATGTGTCCTCTCCCCCAGTTTGGCGGGGTTGTAGATTTAAAACATGCATGGGGCTGCGTCGGTGTGGGCGTGGTGCTTCAGTATGGGTGAGAAGATAAAATACGATCCAGGGAGCCCAGTTGGATGTGTGGTTTATTATATTATAAGAGAAGGATTTCACTGCACTGGAAAGTTACCATGGCAGCAATTATTTTATGAAATATGACGATATAGGGTAATCTAACTATGAGGGTGACGTCGCTTTGCATTGCAGCAAAGGTTGAGCCACGTTCAACTATTTTGTCAGTTGACCCTGTGTTTGTTTAGCCGGAGGCCTCTGTGTTGGCACCATTGCTGTGTCAACACAGTGGGCTCCTTCAAATGAATGATGTGGCTGCATGTTTTTCACGCAGTGCTGTTGTTTGTCTCTGCACTAAAAACGTTGAAGATGGAGAACATTCAGGAAAGGCCTACGACAGAAGAATTAGAAAGGAGGGTTCATAGCCTAAGAGGGCTTTAACTGAGTGATGATGGAAGTTGACAGAAAACATAGCATGGTGAGCAATTAGACAATGCATTTTAAAGTTGTTATGAGGAACATTTTGTGTTTCTCAAAATAACCACATTTCCGTTTAAACCTGATTCCTATTTTAGATAAATCATTGTCCTCTCTGGTACTGCACTGTATGACTTGACAAACAGGAAGAGGAATACGACTAAACTACAACTAATATACAAATTATACTTGTTCAGTTTTATCTTTGAGTGTTAACTAGCATATTGTATTATTTTCAATATTTTTTCAACAAATTATTATTTGTGCCATAAATCAATCCAGCAGATGCAGTCTTGAGGGATCCGATGTGAAATTGAGAAAACCGCTATAAGAGGCTTACATACTTAATTGTTTTGGTAAACAGTAATGCTAAATGTATGTAGTGGTACCTATGAGAATTCAACTCCAGTCCTTGACTGTCTTTATCCCATCATCTACCTGTTAAACTATGGAGCACCACAAGTTGGGGGAAAAGGAGGTGAAAATTGATAATAAGATAAGAAGAAAGCACACAGGGCATCAGGGGGTGATGTGTGTTGAGAAGAGAGAGAGAGAGAGACACAGTGCTCGGAGGATGAGGGCTAGCAGGGAGGGTGAAGGGCAGAGAGGGGGACTGGGGCTCAGCGTGGTACTCCAAACTGACACACAGCCACAGGACACTGGCTCCAATTAGAGTCACGGCAACACTAATCAAACCTGATCTACAACCTCTGGCTGCAGGGTGAGTGAACGTGCGCAAGTGTGTTGTGAGTATTCACACATGAATCCACAATCCTGAAATATAGTCACACTGCACTAAGCATTTCACATTCAGCTAAATCATGTTTGCATTCATCTTGGTTTTTACTCTAGTATGTTAAATAATAAATTTTTTATCTAAAAGAAAGGTAGGCTGGGATTAGTTCAGTATCACAATCGGCATTTCATGAAGAAATCCCCTCGACTGGTGCCTAATGACAAATATCCACCTAGCCGCAATACATATTCCTTTATCTGCCTATCCTTCTGTGTTATTCCACAGGCCTGTCAATCATAACTCAGTAAAGTGCTTCTTAGATATCATATCAAGGTCCACCATGGGCGAAGAAAATCACATGGAGAATGGGGGGAAATGTGAGACAGTATCACCTATCTTGCACAGAAAATGGGACTGTTTGAAGATTTGCATGGTGGTGTGGTTGCTGCATAAAGGTCTTCCTATAGCTATCTCAAAGCAACAAAAACCTATGGGGGATGGATTAAAGCCAGTGGCAAGGTAGAGGAAAGCCACTCTCATTTATCATTCAGTGCAGTTGAAATGTAGCTATCCCTCTTCTTCATTCAATATGTCTTCTGTTTGTCCATAGTCAGGATTTTAATTGGGTCCTGCATGTGTGTTTGCTGAGTTTGTGTATACATTTTGTGCCTTATATGTGTGTACACATGGGGGAATTGAAATGCACAGTCCATCTTGAAGTTATGGTAGCTCATGACTAGAATCCTAATAATATCTGATTAAAGAAATAAACAAAGGAAGACCAATTACATCGGACTACTTCTGATGCCAATTAGTCCCTAGCACATCAGTGTGACTCCTCCCTGACTGTTAGGCTACCTCATTGTTTTGGGACACCCGCCGTGCCACAATGAGCTGAATCATCCCTCGCTTGTTGCCCTCTACAGACATGGATTTGCGCAGTGTTTCCATTGCATCCTGGTTGGTCATCCCGTGCAACGACTCCCCGTTGACTGCGATGAGTTGGTCATTGACTCGTAGACGCCCATCCTGCAGACAAACACCATCAGGGCAAAGTTAGATCTGACTCCTAAAATACTTGCATCAAACTCAACTGCCATCATTAGGTTTGAACAGGAACAGCATGTACATTCTGCAACTGCTCCTGAGGGATTTCAGGGATCACACGCACTCTTTCTCCCAGAAAATCCTAATAAATACCGGGGCAAGATCACAATCTTCCCTATTTGTTTTCTCTGGGACACATTTTAATGTGTTAATGATGTTATAAGTCTCTGGTTTCAGACTTGCAGACAAGATAAACTGTCCCAAACCACTGGTATTTATGAACACTTAAATTTAACAGTTCAAGAGGATAATAAAATATTAAAGAACAGAGGTTTTAGAAAGTAGTATTTATGCCACATCAAGTGACCACTCAAAAATCACCATGAGAAGGGTTTTGAACTCATGCAGCACGGTGGTCCACCTCATCTTTCTACTTACCTGTAGGTCCTTGAGTTCCAACATGAACAATGAATGAAATCAGTGAACTCAATCAAGGTAATGGTCAGAGCATAAGAGGGTGGGAGTGGTTACTTGCCTTGCTAGCAGCACCTCCATTGATGATGGATTTCACAAAGATGCCCAAGTCGGCGTGGCTCTCCTTGGACCGGTTACCCTTGACGCTGACCCCCAGGCCTGCGGAGCCTGAGTCACTCAGAGGGATTTCAAAGGTCATGAACTCTTGTGTACCATCAGGGGTTAACACCATGTCATCTTCCTCTGGCTGCTGTGGGTATTAAGGAAAGAGAGAGAGGTGTATATTTGACTTTCTTTTATATGAGTAGAAAGGAAGACTAAAAGTGAATATTTGTCATGGCTCTGGCACTGCTGATGTGCTAATAAACTTATTTTTAAAAGTGCCAAAGAAAGGGCACAAAAATCTGTACACAGCTCTGAGTCTTTTGGGCTGACGACTCAACTTACCAACCAAAGTTGGAAAACTGTTGTTGAGCCCAACTACAATGTCATTGTTACATTCAAATGGCTGTGTGACATATCTAACTTTAACTCTGGTGACAAGACAGAAAAACAAAGAGGACCCAAAAAAAAAAAAAAAGGATAACGGAGACTAGCAGAATAAAAATTGAAAGAACAGGGATGGTGAATGACAAGAAAATGGAAAGCAGGCGGGAGACAAGATAAAGAGGGGAAAGATGAGGGGAGCAGGAGAAGAAAACGAATGGATGGCAAGCATGTCACATATCTCAGGGCTGTCATCGTCAATTGGCCATACTGTCTAGCGGAGCGCTGCTAATTCCTTTCCACCGTCATGAGCTTGGTGTAGGAACAGTGGGTACAGAGGAGAACTTTGAAAACGCCAGGTAGCAATTTGGCGCTCAAACAACAGTGGCTTCCTTTGAACAACACCCTTTGAAGGATAATTGTGACATGTTAAGAACTCGACCCTCCTTCCCTGCGCTATCCATGGGCTTTTTGTTGAAAATTACCATTATAGCGTTTTGTTGCAGATTTGTTGCAGATTCTTATGCATGGTACACAAAAAAACGGCGAGAGAGTACTGTTGAGTGTCTAACACTCAGTGCAATCAATTCAGCTGGAAAATAGTCCATCAAACAACCTCTCCAGTCTCTTTTCTGACAATTTCCACTGGTGTCTAACAAAGAGCATCTGTAAAAAATAACCAAAGGAATAGAATTTGTGTATTTTACTTCTTGCTTGCAGCCAAACAGAAGGAGAAAAAAGGTGGGTGAGAAAGCTAATGGTGTTGAGAAACACTAGCGGCATCAAAGAGTTGGCAGTTTCTATATGTTGACTACAGTAAAACCTGGTAAAGATTTAAGAATGTTTTAAAATCATTGCCGTTCAGTGGTTCAGTGCCTACCAAAAAATTTTGAACTATAGCCAAGATACTGTAGCTGAATAAATGTGCTGAAACCAAAAGCTTTGATCTCAGTCCACAGTTATTCTTCCGTTTGCTAGAAGAAAACGAGACACTGCTTCTTCCTCTGTATATCTCAAAGAGGAGGTAACAAGTCTTCCATACAGACATACAGGCCTCTGCTATTGGCCTTTGAGCTGTTCAACTCGAGTTCTTGGGAGTTAGGTCGCCTTGCTCAAGGGTACCTCAGCAGAAGTTATCCAGGAAATGAGAGTGTTTGCTATTCCATGTTTATATTCAGCAAATAAGAGCTGACGGCTGTCCGATCACGAGCCCACAGGAGGCTTGAGAGCAGTGCTATAATACTGGGTTTGGCCAGATTGTACTGTACTTGCGTAGTTATTGCCATGGCAGCCAAATCCATATGAACAATACTGCCGGTGAGAGCAATCAACCCCAGAAACCCACCAGAAGACCTCTTTAAATAGACTCACATCAATACACACGCGTGTGCACACACACACACACACACACACGCACCAGATGGATGGCAGCCAGGTGTGTGCCCTTCACAGCTGCTCGGATAAAGAGTGAAGCAGAGGAAAGAAGGGAAAGACAGAGCATGCTTTTTTTTGTTTTTTTTCAGAAGCTGAGGAGTTATTAGGATGCAGCGGTGCGTTCAGGTGGAGGCACTTTTCAACACCCTCTGACTGAGCCCCTATTCTCCAGACGGCCGTCCTATCTGCTCCCCTTTTTTTCTCTCAGCTTTTCTTCTCCTGCTTTCAGAATGGCAGTACATCTGTCTGTACAACTTGCCAACTGGGCTTTGTCCGTGACTGGACCCTTAGTAAATTTAGACCGCTGGAATCCATTTAATCGTGCGGGATTTCAACACCTCCAGTTCTATTACAGAAATCACCGGCTCTTGTCAGGAAATGACCCTTTGCTTTCCCTCACACGGCTGAGTGAGAAGTGGATAGGGGACAGAAACCCCCCCCCAAAACCAAACAATTTGTTATCCAATGCAGGAGTTAATATAATGCACCAACAATGTTATACTTCCCATTCTTTTTTGGAGCTTGTGCAGACATCATGTCAGAATTTCTAAAAATCTTTGACAGCTGTTATATTGAAGCAACCATAACTCAACTCGTGGGTTGTGATCAGTTGGTTTCCAATGCAGGCCCATAGCAACGCACAAACATACAATTTCTACTCTGAAAAGAGCACTCGTGGGTGAATGGCCTTGTGCGTCATTGGCACGGCCAGTCTTTATCTTTAATGAAGATGTTTCATCAAAATAAAATAAATAAATAGTGGCGTTGTCCCTGGAGAGGCTTTTAGCCCAGCAGTTGAAGATAGTAATACATTGGATGAAAAAATTACTTTGGATGGACCCTGTCTGAGCCTGTGTGTGTGTGTGTGTGTGTGTGTGTGTGTGTGTGTGTGTGTGTGTGTGTGCGCGCTCTCCTCCAAAATGATGACAGAATAACCACCCACTCAGAGCTGTGTTCCGGGAATAGCGGGCCGAGGCAGAGAATGAGAGAGCAGTGTAACATTTTCATCAGACAGGAACAAGCGCCGCCAGCCAAGAATGAGTTTGTCAGGCTGCTTGACAGACCTCGTTGCACCGATTCAGCTCAGGCTGAGAACTGGATTCAACTACCTCGGAACAGCAGGAAAAAGAAAGGCAGCTCATTGTTCCAAGCTCAGCCCAGTGTATGCAACTGGGACAGAGAGCACAAAAGTACTGACAACAGATGAACTGAGCACTGAAAAGGTTGCATGCTTAAATCAACTTCAAAAAACACCAGGTAAAAGTTTAATGCAAAATATGTCTGTGTTATCAGCCAAAATCCCAAATGGTTAACTGCAACATCTTGGGTTCAACACATTTTCTCAAATCAAATTCTTTTCTCAGGTACGATCAATGGCAGGAAACTTTTGCTAACATGGAGTGACAAATCCAAACTGTCTCCTAAACAGCGAGGAGAAGATTATCTCCAGAGAAAGTTGCACTCTAATGACGGCTGAATGTCTCCAACACCTCCATCCCTACTAGCTTGCACATTTAACAACAAACTTTTTTTAGATGACAATCTCCTGTCAGATTTCCAGCTCAAACATCAGAATCATATTTGTCCATTCTGACATTAAAATAAACAAACAAATATGATGTAATGTAGCCTGAACCCCAGTCAGGAAGCAAGGAAGTCGACTACCTTAGAGTGCTGATATAGCTGCTTTTAAGTACATGTCTGTATGCACGTGCATGCATTCATTGGTTGGGCTGTTGGTTGCGCGAGGGCTCTAAATGTAAACCTATAAGTCTGCATGATGCAACTAAGCACGTAAACAGTGGGGACCATATATAAGAATGTGAAACAAGATCAGTAGTAGACCCAGAACAAATAACCATGACAGAAAGTGAAATGAATAGGGCTTGTATGCAACTACCTGCATTTCCATGCTATATCCATAGTGACAAAAATAGCAACCTCCCCGAGCATCACCATATTTAGACATGTTTACGTTGTGTAAAATAGTTCTCAAGAAGATATTTCGGTGTCAACCTTGGATGATTTGGCCTGATTTGACCCCCTAAACTTAATCCTCCAGGTATTGCGTTATTTGCATGTACCTGTTCACATACTTGCGTAGGCAAGTATGTACAACGCTTGTCTACATGTCTGCACTGTTAAAACTGTGTTTAAGTGCTCTTACACTGGAACAAATCTGCCAATTGCCCGTGAACCATCCTGTTTTTCATTAGTAAGTGCAGACTCTCTACAGTCTTAAAATTGTCATCATGGTCAAACCATATTATTGCATGTTGTTGTCGCCTGTTTGAAAAGAAGAGGTCTAGATAGTGTGTAGTTGATGTTGCTTCACATATTTTAAGGTTTTTAAAGTCACAACAAAATCCAAAAGATGCCATGCTTTGCTGCAAATATGTTGCAGTGGTGCAGTGCTGTGTTCAGGTACCAGTCAAACTTAGTACTAAACCAATTTTAGGTGGAGTGGTTGTAATATCATTATTATCATTATCCCAATAGCTCAAGTGACTAGCCACTTGGCCAGCTCATCACAAAAGCCCATGTCATTTTCTTTATGCTCTCTGACACAGCCATGTAGTCACAGTCCATTATACGATTAAGTCCTTTATTAATTAACACTGTGATGGGGTAGCACCTATTCATAACAGTCTATTGTCCTGGCAGTGGAGGGCGATAGAGACAGCATTTGCGCAGAGACACAAGCAGGTGAGCAGAGGAGGGCAGAGAGGGGAACGCATTGCTCATCAGTCCCGCAAAAGAGCCCCGACTGCTTAATAGGTCTTTTTGTTTTGTTTCCACCTCGCTTAACTCATCACGTGCTAATAAGAAAGGTGTGCTGGATATGTGCAAGTGTGTGTCAGAGGAACAGAGCAACAGAAAAAGCAAGAGTGAGATGCAAGAGAGAAAAGGGAGAGAGAAATAGCGAGTGCAAATGAATCACAATTACTTCTATTCACACATAACTCTGAGTTCTCTGCACATCACTGCCTAAAACAATTAACACTGCTGGAAACTTCTTTCCACACTTGGCCCAATTTGGCGACATAAAGGTCATTGGAAATGAATTTAAAAGGGCTAAAAGAAATCAGCCATGGGTGTAATTGCAAAAGTGGTGCACGCGTGATAAGTATTGTAACACAAATTTCTTTTGGCTGTGTTTCTCCTCGCAACACTTTCTGACAAAGGGGCTGAATATTAAATAACTCTATGCCTAAAAACAAATCCAGCTTTTTTCAGGTAGAATGAGTGGTTGAGGGGCAAGCTGTTACACAACACTAAAGGGCATGAAGCGTACAGCTGGCAGTGGCAGGTTTTAAGTGTTTGTGAACTAACATTACATGTTCTTAACTGGGCAGATCCAGCAGATTTTGACTGACAAACTGGGACTGTTACCCTTTGGGGATTTTGTAATGAGAGAGCTCATTTGGCTCATTAGCAGAACAAAGTCTGTTTCTATGAGGGCATCTGAGGCCAGATCTATCTATATCACTGCAAGTACATTATAGCTACTGGCTATCAATGAGTGGATCTCACTGTGAGCAACCAACAGACTCATATACAGGTTTGGCTTAACACTAGATGTTTCTGTGGCCGATTTAGGAAGCAATTACATCTAATCAAAGAGAACATAAAAAAATAAAAGGTGGCTTTCTAAGTGTACTTGGCAACTGGGAATATTTGCAAAGGCGTTTCAGAAGAACCAAAGAATTGACGCACATCATGAAGCAGATGCCTCTCATTTCAAGCTAATGGTGGATAAAAAGTGCTTTGCTATGTCCAACTGCACATACACACTTCAACCCTTTATGTGTTCTGGAAACAGACGCTGAATCCCCTTCGGGAGAGTGACTGTGTCGCCATAAGTGGCCTTTAACTACCTTGTTTATCGGCATAGCACAATGCTGCGGTGCACCCTCCCGTTCTCTGCACTGACAGCAAGCATAATTATGGGAACAGCTGTTGAAAAGTGCTAAACGAAAACAGGTGGCGTCGACGAGACACTCTCGGAAATCGTTAACCAGGCTGGCATTGTCTTCATCCACGCTTGGCAGCATTAGCTTTAATTACGACAGAGCATGTTTCTGAACTCTGCACTTTTATCAGGAAACCTTTCTATAGGAGCCAAATTAATAATGTAGGAGGGACTCATCAGCATTCTTGAAATAGAAGGTGTCAGTGATAAACAAAACATAATCAAGGAGAGAACGGAAAGGAAAAAAGGAGGAGAAAAGTGCAATGTGAACGTTTTTCTGCTAAACGTCATAACGGGAGTAAGAGCAAAGTATGAATTTTATGAAGCTTTCAGCGGACAATTTGGATAAAGTGTCCCCATAAGAGGATGCTTTTTGGAGATGGTGGAAGAGATTTTTGGTGCCATGGTAACATATTACCTACCCATATTGCCTTTACCTACCAGATCACCATGCCCTGTCATTTCACAGACATTTTTAGGCACAGAGTGGAAGAAAAAGTGACCTCTAAGATGCATCCGCTGCTGCCAAACTGTTCTGAAGAGCTCTGTAAAGTCATAGATGCTCTCACTGATTGCAGGTTGCCAAACCACAGCTCTACTCCTTCCAAAGGCCTTTAGAGCAATTCCTGTAATTTGACTTCACCTGAGTTCCAACTGTATTTTCAGAACAAATTTACAGAGCAGGGGTCAGCTATTTCTAGACATTAGTAATAGCAGAGCAATTTGCTGATTATACTCAATTACTTTTCAGCAGATAGTCTGTTTTTAAGTTATATCATTGAGTATGAGTGGGAATTCATTATCGAAAAAGTGTGACTACCAGCAAAAAAGGTCACAGCACCTTAAATTATCAGCTCTACCGGTAAGAAATTACTCATCTCCTCGAGTTGTTTGCCAAGTTTTACTAAGGTAAAATATCTGGCTCAGTAACCTGCTGTTATATAAATAAACTCCTTAAAAGACTGACAAGGAAGATTCTGTCTTTAGCACTTTGTTTGCAAAACTTGCAACAAATTACATCATCCTTACAGTGAGTCGAAAAAGCATTACTCTAACAGACATCTAATTATATTAACACCAAAGATGTCATTTTTGGCATGGCTGTAGATACCGCTTAGCTTAAGATAGCACTGTTTATCACCGCTTCAGTGGAATAACCCAAAAGGAGTATCATCATCTCAATGCTGTGCTGTTAAAGCATTAAAAGGTTAATGATTCTGCTTTCTAAGTAGAACGGGTGAAAGGAGACATAAGCCAAGACACAGATGAACGATAAAAGTAAAATATGAACGTTTTGAACACACCATTTCTATCTAATTTCTTACACCATTTCTATATTTTTTATACAAAATCAAAGCAAACTGATCCTAGATCAACTCTGTTTTTTTGTATGTTTTAACAGCTTTTTAAGTAAAAAGAAAACAGATTACGTATCATTAAACATGCGTCCATTGCCAGATATTCTTGAAGTCTTTGGTCTCAACTTAGATGTTGTTTTTCCATGTTCTACTTTTTCAAGTTTTAACTGAACTGTCCTAGAATGTAGGAATGACAAAGTTACATTCCATGTTGAGGAGTACATGAAAGAATGAGGAGGAGTGAACTTGGCTCTAACTCAAAAGATCTGTGTATCATTTAGTTGCATCCAAAGACAGGAGATCATGTTTTGTTTGCCTTGTATCAATTCATTTCTCCCTCTACCGACTCGGTAAATGGATGTCGGCAGCAAGGATATCAATACAGCTTCATAAGTCTGTTCTTGTCTTCCAACTTAAATATAGGGAAGTCATGAATGGTGACCTCACTGTACTGTTGGTACCACAAAAGCCAGCTGTGTAATGACTGAGAGAAAGGAACAGAGATATAATCTGCTGTGAATAATTGTGCAAAGCAATGCAACACTGACAATGATTGCCTTGACTTGGAAGAGAAAAACAATGGTGAGCTTGTTTGGATACCTCATCCATTTCAAGGTCCATTTCAAAACCAGTGCTTTTATTTCTACTGTACATAATGATTTAAGAGACTTTTATAAATAGGATTATTTCAGCTAAAACAATCTTCAAATGGAGTATCCCTGAATGCCTCAATTACAGCCCAGAGGTAAAAAAAACAAGGCAGGGAGGATTTTAAACCAGGCCACCACGGTTGGCACTTATGAAACAGGCCATTAATCTGCTATAATTGTCAGCAATACTGTCACGCATTTGTCTACTGCGCATTTGCACGAGCCATAAATTTAGCAGTCACATCAATCAGAGGCCGTAATTAATTGTGCAATTAAGATTCTTATTGCTTGGCAGATACAGCTACTAATGGATCAGTGACAAGTGTGATATGATCATAAAGAGGGGATTTTAATGTACTGTTTAATTGCTCTTATGTGGTCCACAGTGTTACAACAGAGGCTTCACAAGCCCATTTGTTCTCCACAGTCCAGAGTCCTACTGGAAGTAAAAAATACTGTTCATCTAGGGTCGTGGAATGTAAGGGCAAGCATGGACAACCTTTTTATGGCACTTAATTATGTGTGACTAATCAAGCCCACATTGTGTGTCAGTGGTTTGGCATTTGTGGTCTTAAAAATATGTTTAGGACAAGAGTAAGGCCGTGTTCAGACCAACTCAGGCGCTGCGGTGACAATGCCATTCATTTGAACGTGGGTAGTGCGTTTAGACTGTGTTAAAAGTTAAAACAGAATCAACTTTTGGAGAAATGCAAGCGGCATCACGCTGCGGTGGCCAACCATGCCAGCAATCAAACCGGAAGACGCCCAGATTAAGAAGAACTTTGTTTACCATGAAGCATTCCGCTGTTTACTGAGCAACTGTGAAGATGGAAAAGAGACTGACCGATTGCCGCCAAAATGACAATTCCAGAGATGTACAACCCTACCCTGCCACCCGGGAGTACAATGATGGTAATCACCTTACAGTCGCTTGGCGCTCTTCAAGTCGGGATTGCTGGTTAGTATTTCTACTTGTGCTACAATTAGCATGGGCCATGTACACCCACACCGCCGCACAACCCTGTGCTAATCGCCACACCTCCTGATTTGGCATAAGTGTATGTATATGTGTCTGTGTGTCTGTAAGACAAGGAGTTGAGATCACAGCAGTCATGCTGACACAGCAGCAATACCAACAGGCTAATTTACTTACACTGTAGCAAGGCGTTTCGAATGAATTAAAATGATTTGTCATTGGTAGACCTGCACTATGTTTTCTACAACTCAGTGTTTATGTAATAAACTGGTAGTCACATATTATATTTCTCTTCCTTTGTTTTGCTGTCTGCTCTAATCTGCTCTAAACTAAATGGCACAACAGGTGAATGAATGTAGAGTTCCATCACTGGTATCAGGGTGTGGATGGACATTTTTAAGAGGAGGCAGGAATAGTTCCTCATTGTTGCCATTGCTTGTTGCACAGTGAAGCATGACATTTGACTCGGTTATTACAGGAAAAAAGGGAGCAGGAAACACAATCTGGGCGATGTGGACTGAAGGCTCAGTGTCGCTTGCAGCTGTAAGCACAAACAGTGCTGCACGCTGGGAGATAAATGCCAACAATAAATAACATCCACTGGCTATGCGTGGGAAGTGGGTAGTGTATATGTGTGTGTTTAAACGTGCTTAGTTGTTTAAATGTGCTTTCTTGGTTCTATGTGGGATGTGTAATATGTGTGTAATGTGTGTAAGTGTGTTTTGTAATAGAACCTTACGGTTGAGCCTTGCTGTGGTCAGTGTTACCAGTCAAGTAATTGCATCTGAGGTCTTGGATAATGTATAGGCAGAGGGGGAAGCATGGCGGTTGGAGTCAGACTAAGTGATGGAGGGCAAAGCTGAGGCAGAGTCAAACACTATTTGCTTTGAATATCACCCTCACAGTCCATCCATATTTTGGTAATTTCCATTAATTTTTAGATAATTTTTCATTTAATTTTTTTGTCCACCCTTGTCTCATTCCTTAGTCTCTTTATGCTTTATGTCAGATGAACTCTTTCTCCAATTACTTTCACCTCTAATAAGAATCATTACAAAGGCGTGAAGACACAAGCACTCAGAGATCATTCATAAAATGAACTAAAGACTACAAAGCACTGAGTCACTATTCATATTCATGCATATTCTGGGTTTTCACAGAGGTATGTCTTACACAAAGTCTTTCTACCTCTTCATAACAGGCCCCTCTGATGATACAAGTCATGAATTAACCTCCAAACCCAGAGGGGGCAGCAATCCTTCTGACTTCCTCCCTTTAGTCTGTTAAAATCGTGCCTTAAAATCACTGGTTCGAGCTGTCAAGTGAAGGAACAGCACAGCATGAAGTGACTTTGTTCACTCAGAGCCTCGTACTGTGTCTTCCGGATTCGAGTTTAGCTTTTAGAGAGAACTCTGTCTGTATGTCTTGACTCGTCCCTCACCTCCTCTTTTAAGGAACATGTCTTATAACTTGAAGGGTTCATCCTATGGAACCAAACATGTAAAACACATCAGGGAACCAAAGAAAGTCCCTTGAAGAGCATTATTATAAAATGCTGTATTATTATGGAAGGTGAGGGTTTAAGAGAGAACAGGTATAAAAGGGCAGGCTTATTAATGATGAGTCCAGTGTTTGGTAAAGGTTAAAGCTGCTCTACTTCTCTGATACAACATATTGTATCTGTCTGAAAATGTCTATGGATATCCTTGGAGTAGAGAGGGAGAGGTAACCAGACAGAGAAAGGCAGGGGGAAATCACAGAGACAACACCCCACTCTGCTCTATTGCCATTTAACCTTTCTCTTCCCAGCGAGTCCATATTTATTGAAAACTATAGAGCTACTGCTATTGCTACTGAAACCATGTCAAAATGCACCTCGGCCGTGGTAATTAAAGAAGGAATGCAAACATGCTGGGAGGGTAAATTAATTCCTCCGGGAGCTCGTGCAGTACGCTTGGCATACAGTAAAACACCTAAACAAAAGGAGACGGAGAGGGGTTTTTCAGCGCTGACATTAAACATCAGCAGGCAAATGTCAGCTTTTTCTATTTTCATCTATAAGGCTTGATCTCTGTGTGTGTGTGTGTGTGTGTGTGTGTGCGCGCGTACGTATGTGTGGAAGGCTATACCTCTTTGACAGATGCCTGCGGTTCTCTGGCATGTCACTCACGGTGCAATTTAAAAACATCGCATTGTCACTGACGGAATTACATGAATGACAGCATGTAATCGTTCATCCATATGTGTGTGTTTATGTGTGTCCTGGCAGAAGAGTGTGTAGTATATATATGCACGCACACACACACACACCTACTCGTCCATCCAGTGTGTGTATCAGAGGAGGCAATTACCAACCATGCTTTTCCTCCATGCTTTATTTGCAATAACTGTCACCGTCAGAGCCTTGGCCTCCTTATCTGATTTTTATGAACATACTTGTAGGGATTATTGAGATTTGTTAAAGCACTGCTGGGAAAAGTGTGTGAGAGAACGAGAAAAAAGGAACAGTAAGGGAGAGAGGAGCAAGATGACAATCTGCTATGGAAAGAGATGACATATTAACTTGCAGTCTCTCAACAGCATCTAGAAATTGGTCAAAAGAGAGGGAAAAAAACAGAGACATTGTTAGACAGCGTTTCCACGATGAGATTTTTCTAATCGTGTCAAGCCCGAGGAGCTAAGAGAGCGTAGCCATCAAACTCTCACACCACACCACTCGTGAGTTGACAGTCCAGAGGGAGCCGTGCATTTTTTAACGCTGCTCTCAGCATCATTCAACTAGTGTCAGGGCTGCTGGGAAGAGGAGGTATGAATCGGTTTGGTGCATCCCTTCAGTTTAAGTGTTGGCTGTAGTGCTTAAAGGGCCTGTTGAGTAACCTGACGGTCAGTGGTTCGATAGTAATCCGATAAGATCACGTTTAGCTACATTAATTTGTCTTTACACTTCAACTACACATCAATGACATACATGCTTTAAGATTGTGCAAGCTTCCTAAATTTAAATCTTGTGACTCCTTTAATACAAGTAGGAATGAAACATGAGCTCATTTGCCACTTTATGAATGTTAAAATTAAAGTAGACCAATTAAAGTCGAGGTAAGTCTGCGGGTGGTGCACTTCTAAGTGGATGAAACAGCACATTAGCAGAGTAAAACGTGTCTCAGAGGGCCATTGCTCTACAGGTTGAATAGCTCCTATGGTGGGGTTAACAGCCCGGGTGCCAGGCTGAGTATTATGGGTAGGAGTGTGGTTGGCATCAGGGGCCCCTGGACTGCCAAGGTGCTGTGACACCCAAGCCTGCTGTCAGAGCGGCTGAGCGCAGGCTGGACGAGGGCAGTAGCCTCACCATCTGTTGCACGACAGCCAAAGTCACCCTGTATGTAGGCTGTGTGTCTGAGCGGGAGAGTGTGTTTGTGTGTACGGTTAATGTGTGCATGCCAGTGTCCCTGTTCAGGTGTCCAAGTGTGTATGTGTGAATATGTCCAAAGCTGTATTTGTGTCTGCTCATACACATCCCTTGAGGGTGTCTATGTATGTGTGTACTGGTCAGTGTGTGTGTGTGTGTGTGTGTGTGTGTGTGTGTGTGTGTGTGTATTTGTCTGCTTATATTAAAAGCTGTGATTGTGCCTGCTCGTGCACATCACTCGCTCTTGTTTGAATGTGTGTTTGACCATAAGTCCGTGCGTGTTTCTGTGTGAAAGTGTGTGTGTGTCTTACGCTCATAGCTGCATCTGTGTCTCTTTGTGCACATCTCATGTAGTTACAGTTACTGTGTGTTTATTCATCAATGTGGGTTTGTGTGTGCGTGTCTACCCTGAAACTTGGGGAACCGTGTGTGTTCATGTGATTCTCAGCTCTCATTCTGTTGAGGTTAAAGGGGAATATTTAGGTGCATATGGACTTGTTGCAGCAGCTTTCAGGTAGATCTAAAACTGCCTCTGTAATTGTGTCAAAATTCTGCTCAATATCCCCTTAAAATTAAAATTAGTACCTGTAATTTACAATCATATTGATTTTAGGACATAGAAATCCTTCAGAGGGGAGCAGCCATCAAACTCTTTTAACGAATTACACAATAGACAGAGCAGTGCAGAGAGCATAATGGAAAGATTAGACAGCTGATAGGTTGAAGGAGCAGTTAAAGGCACACCAGTGCAGCCACCATGACAAATCTATTCCAGCTGCACTGAATGTTACACATTTAGTGACCTTTACCATGTTCCTAGTGTGAGTTCACTGAGTCAGCTGGGGTGTGCTGGAACAAATGGACTATGGGAGTTTGGTTGATTCCCAGAAAACAGTAAGACTTGTACTGCAATAGTTTGCATGAGGATAGAATTCAAAATACTGTCAAAAATTCTGTTTTTGAGATACAATTCTGAAATTTACCACACTACATCTACTATGACATCAACATTTTGTCATTTATTTTCATGGACATTGGAGATTTATTTAGCGAGAATTTGAAGTAGCTGCTTACAGCAAAACAATTTGATGCACTGTGGACTAAATTTTTGATCATTCAAAAATCTGGCTGGATCGTTTGTGGAGGACAGTCTGAAGATGCAGTGTAGCAAGTTTGGTGATTGGTGTTATTGAGCAAAAAATGTGGGAGGAGATAAGTTTAATTAGTTTTACAGGTTTTGAGAAAAACAGAGTGATCGAAGCTTGAAGCATCTGAACATTTTTGCTCACTTGGGCCTACATTTCAGTGTAAGTTGCAAAGTGATAGCATGTATGACTGATTTGTTATGGATTTTCAAAGTTTAGACGGTTGCTGTAGGGCCACCATCAGGACTATTAGCCCACAATGTCAGTTGAGGAAGTGTGGCATAGGACTGGACAAAGAAGAAGAAGAAGAAGAAGAAGAAGAAGAAGAAGAACACTGACAAATAAAAGAGGGACCAGCAGCAGTACTGCCTAATCCCTAATTACCACAGATCTGAGAAAATTCCAGTTTTCCTTAATTCAGTTTCATGTTTTTAAGGGGTTAAAAAGTAAGAATAATAAGGTACATCACTTGTTCAGGAATGTAGGAATTCCAAGGTGTTGCAATCAACAGTTAAAGTGATATTCTTTTTCTAAAATAGGTTATAAGGTGAGGTGCTGGCTGGGTACTGACCACTTCTCGGGGCAGCAGGAAGTCCTCTTGGCGAATGACCAAAAGGTTCACAGTCCCACCCATGGGCGTGGCTCGGAGCAGGGCCACCACCTCTTCCTGGCTCTTACCATTTAGGTCCACTCCACTAACCTGCACACACACACAAACATAAATAATCGAAAATAAATGTACACACAGATACACACACGCTCAGCAGCAAAACTAAAATCAAAGAGCTCTCTGATCTGTGGCCTCCACTTAACCTTTATGCAGATCACCCTCTGAGCCAGTTGGAGCTGGAATTAAAAATGGGTTATTTCCCCCTAAAGTGAGCACTAGCTGATTTTCATGTCAGTCTGATTGAAGTATAATCAAAATATTGTTCCATCTAAGCACTTTTCCTCACTAATTCAAAGCTAGAGCTGAATTATTATAGCCATAGGGAGCACAGTGTGTTTGACTCATTTCAACAAAAGCTCTGTAAGATTGAATTTTTGGAACAAAACCAGCAAAAGAGTAATTAGTCTCTGAAATAACATACAATCTCACAAAACACACTCGGTGAATACTATATAATGGTTAGAGAGTTAGAAAGCACTGCCCCACCTCCAGCAGCCGGTCTCCAGCTTTCAGTCGGCCATCTTGGATGGCGGCCCCTCGAGGAAGGATGTTTTTGACATAAATGGGAGCACTGCCACCAATGGGGACGTCTCTGGATGTGATGCTGAACCCAAGACCCTCTGGACCTTGGAAAAATGGAAAACAAATGAATATAGTTAGAAATGTAATGTGATATTTTACTGATTAGTTTTTCTCATGCCTACTTGTCAAGAGTTCAGAGGTCAGAGGTTTCCTACACAACATCAATCCTTGAGATTTCTGTGTCTTGCCCAAGGACACTTCATTAGGTGAACCTGAGCAGTGAAACTGAAAGATTGTCAGCCTACATGCTCTGGCACTGTGCTACCGGCGGGACTGTAACGGTGATATTACTGATTTACAGCTCTGTGGAAGCTTTATCGTTCTGAAGACGGAGAAGTAAATAATGTGCATGTGTTTATGTTTGGTAAAGTGTTCCAGCACCTCCATTTGAGTTCATAAATGTCAACAACAAAAGATTTGTTTCTCCAGGTAAACACAGTGACATTCTCCTGCTTTCATTTCAGAAAGTCACATCACTAACAGAAAACCAATATGTATTATACAATACTGTGGCTATGATACTGATGCAAAACAATTTGCTTTTTTTGTCCCTAAACATGCGTTTCAGAAGACACATTTTTATCTAATTATACTGCCCTACAAAACTAAAATGCAGTAACTACATATTTAGTCCAAATTTCTTTAAGACCAGAAACTGACATGACATTTATTTAGCCATGTAACATTTTTTATGCAATACAAATACAAATATATAATAGCTAGCCTAGCTTAGCAGGGTAGCAGTAACTGCCATCTCAGTATAGTTATTTCTAATAAAAGTCAGAAAGAAACCTAAAATTGTTGAGCCAGACACTTAAAAATATTTCTGAAAGATTCTTTTCATTACATGCTGCTGTTAAACGAGTAGCCACTAAGCAGGGATCATATTATGGTTTCCCACCGTGTTCTGAACCTCCTATACTTAATACAAACATACTTACTTCCGTCCTGACATTTTTCATTGGTTTGCCATCAGGGTGTGTCTCACTCAGGTTTTTTAAAAAGTAAAAATGAAAACATATCCCTAACTCTAAATATAGTGTCAATGCTATGAACCAAAATTGAGCGTTTATGATAAGTGCATGTGGACTGTAAAGCCACTCTTGCAAGTTATGGTCGGATTAAAGAGCGGTTACGGACCAGAATAAGCAGAGAGAAGTGAATGATTATGGATTGCAGAATGCATCAAAATGCCGTTCAATAGCCTCTTAAAATGTAGTGCACTTTGTCTAAATAGCAAAAATGCTGTTTTCTAAATGTACTCAATGCCAGATGTTTTAACCAAAAAGCCCATCAGACTTCTTGGTACAACGGCAGGTCAGGAGGCTGTGTTCAAATCATGTCTGGGTCAAGGCAACCTTGTACTATGTATAGATATTTTGAAGTTTGCATAATGTAGAAAGCAGGGATCATTATTGGTTCATTAAAAGTTGTTTCTTCACTGAGCAAGAGTTCCATGCTTTTTTTGCAGTGCAGTGAGGGGTAAGGCTAAATTCAACAGCTGAATCTGAAAAAACACTTCACATATCAGCTGTGCAAAGACATTTGCTTTGGGTTTTAAGAGTGACCTTTAAGGTTTGTCAAATGAATATGAATTGCTGGTCTGGAAGAAGTAGGCAAATACAATAACGGATAAATAAGAGGATCTCAGGCCTGACCTTTTCTGCTGACCAGACCTGAATTTGTCAAGTAAAAGCAAGAAATTGTTTAAAATGTCAGCTAGGGAATGAAGTAAACCAAATAAATTGTGTTTGTCGGGTTATTCTTTGACAGCAAATTTAAAAATTCAATAGCCCACATAATGCTATTAGATGAGTCATTAAGAACAGTGTTCAGAGAAATAGATTCCACCATGCATAACCTAGCCGTCGGCATTTCACGCAGTCAAGTGGGAAAGAAGCATTATGTGGTTCCAGTGGAGACTTTTCTGATGGTAACAACAGTGATTAGTATTCATGTCAAAGTAGCTGCTCATTTCACAGAGCTGTCAGCACCTCTGATGGTTCATCATGACCTACTTTTCCCAGCGTGTCTCTCTAGCAGTCTGTCGAACTGTCTGTAGTCTCGCTGACAGTGATGGTGTTGATGAACAAGAAACACAAAGGCGGAGAAGCGCGGATGGCAACTTTCTCATGGCTCCTGCGCACAAACAAACTTGCGGAAAGGTGATGAGGAGGTTGCTTATAAAGTCAAAAAGTTGAGCTGTTGAAGATAATGACGTGCTATGATCTCTCCGTCAATGCAGCGTGATAACTAAGCAGACAGAAATAGCTGCCGTCGTTTATGTTGAACGTTAAATCTGCAGAGTTGTCTTCATGAATGCCAAACTTTTAATACAAGGTTGCATAGCTGCCATGGCAATCAGTTCCCTGCTCAGTGCAGCTGCTATACTCAAACTATAATAACTTTATTCATATAGAATCTAAACACTAAAAACAGAGTTTACAAAGTGCTTTGACAAACAGAACAAAAACAGGATACTCAGAAAGCAATATAACAACAGAAAGCCAAGTAATAAGGAACAACAAAAGCAAGATAAAAATGAATGATAGATAAATACAAATAAAAATAATAAAAACAGTAAAAGAAATAAAAAGACGATGAAAATACGACATCACATAAAAGCAAGTCTATAAAAATGGGTTTTAAGAAGTGATTTAAAAGAAGTTACTGATTCTGTGAGCCTTATCTCCTCAGGCAGGTCGTTCCATAGCCGAGGGGCCCTGATGGCAAAAGCACGGTCACCTTTAAATTTAAGCCTTGACTCTGGAACAGCCAGAAGGGCCTCGACTGAGGATCTAAGGGTGCAAACTGGCTCATGTGGGGTCAACATTTCTGTTATATAGCCTGATGTGCTTTAAAAGTGATCAGTAAATTCTTAAAATCAATTCTAAATCAAACAGGGAGACAATAGAGAGAAGCCAGGATTGGGGTGATGTGATGTCATCTGTTAAAAGCAGTAAGAAGCCGAGCTGCTGCACACTAGTTGGAAGCCAGAGAGTGTCTTTTGGTTTATGCCAGAAAGGAGGGAGTTACAGTCAAGTCTAGAGAAAATTAGTACGTGGATGACTTTTTCCAGGTCAGAGTGTGAAAGCATTGGTTTAATTCTGGAGATGGACTGGAAAACTTTTTTGATCTGTGGTTCAAAGCTAGAACCACAGATAACAATGTGATTTCACAGATTTCTAAATAAAGTTTTGTTTTTGATCATTACTCAATACTGTACCTCTGTCTTACAGTTTCAGATCTGAATGGACTGCACATAATCGTGCCCCTTTCCAATCCTCTACATCACTGTCTTTTGTTCCCCTTCTCACTGTGACCCCCCTCCCATGCCAGTCCCTCTCCCTCTCTCCCCTGGCCTGCACACAGCCTAATGAGCAGAATCAAACTCCTGCCCATTGTAAGATCCTATCTTTAACTGCCTCCAATCAGGCAAGTAGGAGAATGCATCTCTAATAGGCCTGCAGTAATTAACCACTGACGTCTTTATTTGGGGTAATAGAAGACCAGGATAAAAGTAATCGTATCCCTTTCTGGATTAGTTGAAATCCTGGCTCCAATAAGCCAATTAAACAGAAAACATGAGGAGAGGCTGAGGCACATTAGAATGACTTAATGGGGTGTGTATGTCCTTTTCGGCTGCAGTATTTGATTAAGGCACTCTTGTTAATTTGCCATGCAAGATCTGCTCCTGCCACTCGGAACTCGGAGCCACTTAGGCCGAATCACAACAATTACAACGAGTCAACAACAAAACTGCTGAAGCCTTTCTAAAGGTACATTAGCAATGATAAAGTCTGATGGTAATCAAAGGGAACTGTCAAAATGGATTTCGGAGGCACAGTTCCCTGGACTTGGTCAGATTTTAGTGCTCAGTTAAACTTCCAATTCAACAACATTTGGACAATAATTCATCTCTATTTAGAGTTCACGAATGGCTTGAAGTTTACAAGCGAGGCATATCCATTCCTGTAAGCCCCATTTAAATCATGAGCAATAATCTGAGAAACCATTTCTGTCACTTCGGTAACAGCATACTTGCGAGTTATGACTGGTGTTGAATTAGACCATGAAGCAATGTGGCTAGTGAAAATAAACTAAACTACTGGCATCAGTCATCAGTCTCTTGCTGGAGCTCCACCAACATCCCCCCGTCCCTTGTGTGCAGAAAGAAAAGGGGAACTTTATCACGTTATAAACAAAAAAATATGACTTGTACTGCAGCCCCAAACTGTATAAGAACACTGAAACTCTGCTGGCAGCATTAGGGGACCTTCGCCAAACATATTAGAGCAGCTTGTGACTGCATTTCCCCAGAGCGCGTAGCATTTAGCCTGCACTGCTGCCCTCACTTGCCGCTCTATTCCCTGAAGCTCGCTGCTATGGCCTCAGTGCCAGCTTTCACTACCCATCTGCTCCCTCCGACAGAAAAAAAAAGGAGCAAAGAGAGAGAGAGAGTAGGCAAGCCACCTCAGCACTGGTTCATTTCAAATCCAATTTCTCGTCAGTTCATACAAAGATAGTGATGTGATGAAAATGAGATGGAGTGTGGCAGTAAACCCACCACAATGGTTGACTTAGATATACAACCGATCTAGTATCAAAGGCCTGTCCAATTCCACAAACAAACCAACCTCAGCTGGAAGCAGACTGATTGCTGAATCTTAATATTTCAACCACAAGCCCATGGTGATGTAGCCTGAGTGCATCAAGCCACAAACTCTGTTTTCTAGAAGCGGTTGCTTTGTGTTTGCTTTTGGCTTGCTCAGTTAAAGAAAGCCCAAAGGCAAGTGAATATTTGCTGAAAGATTTAAGGTTGTCACCCTCAACCTATTGTTTACTCTGGAGAAAATAAATGCATTACAGATGATGATATGGCCCTTTGTCCCCTTTGTCTCAATGAGGAGTAAAGAGAGGTGGCAGAGCGGAATAGAAGGAGGCAGGAATAGAAAGAGAGGTGTTATTTGCATCTGCTCTCTCCCTTGAAGGATGAACTTGATGGTTGTCACATCAGCTGCTTGATGATCAAAATAGTCAAACCGTATGGCTTGTAGAGAATCCGCCAGCCTGGAAATCAGAACCTGCACACTTTGATACTGCAATATCAGTTACACAAAGTGTTTTTTTCAACCCCCTGCTGATAAGAATGGATGGAATTTGTCAATGAAGAGACTGACAGAAATGTTTGAGATGAAATATTTTTCTTATTTTCCCATGGTTGCAAATCAAAACACTGTCAGTCCTTCTGAGCCCTATTTAAATGAACAAGCGCAACGACAAGTGCAAAGGCCTTGGGCTTGGGCACACCTGCTATTTTGGTTAATGTAGGTGCAGCGTCGCAAGGTGCAAAAGGGTCGGCTGAAACCGAATATCGGAGGGTGTTTAATAAATACACTCTCAGCCAGTCACATTACTGGTTTCATCACTCTGACACAGTTGAGCCAATCACAGTGACGTGTGACGACAATAGCAATGTACTACTGTATCACATGCTGCAAATGTGACACAGTAGCGTTAACTTTGTAATGCATTTTGAGAATAAAACGTGAACCGCTGATTTTTTGGAAAGGAAGCTGTGACGCCCAGGATTAATGAGCTCCAGTAATCCGATGTCTCTTACAAAAATGGGCAGAATACCAAGTTCCAACGGACCAGTCTGATGTGTGTAGAGGTGTGTGGGGTTAGTTTGTAGCAGCCTAGTATCATTTGCATGTGATTTAATAAAGGTAAACACAATGGACGGCTGTGTGTAATCTGTCCTGCTACCTTCAGATGGCTGCAGAGATTTAATCAACTGAAGGACAAACTTTTCATACAGAATAAAGCAGCTGTGAACAACAGATACTGTAAGAATCAATCATATTTATTGATAGATAAATGCAGACTGATTTACAGACGTTTCTGCTTTCACCACATTAAACGTTCTTTCTGATGCAGATTTAAATGCACCTATTGGCTGGAGAGTGTTTAATCAAAATAGTTTATTTACATGTTACAAGCATTATTCTGTTATTTCTGCACATTTGATCCAAGTATTTAGTTTGCTCTTGTCGATTAAATCACCAAAGTGGCAGTGGAGTGATATTGTACCAGAAACAGATGTCTATTCTGAGTGCAAAGTCCCAATTTCCACCAAAATACCAACAACTTGCTTTGCGCTGCCTCATTTGAACGAACCTCCCTCTTGTTTGTGCCTCTCCTCCCAACTGTGCACCATGCGCTTTGTGCTGGGCACCAAAATACCACACAGACAGGCAAGGCAAATTTTAAGGTTGAGAGAAAGAAAGAAAGAAAGAAAATACCAAATGGTTGTTGTGCTCCCACGAATATAGGGCCCTTTGTGTGACTATTCCTTCCAGGTGCTGAAGTTTTAACTGAAGTCTTATTTATTTTTCACTTTAACAACCATGCGTTCATGTGTGGTGGTTACCTTTCTTCAGCTGGATGTTGAATCTGCGGCCTTTGTTCTTTAGGTAGGAGCTGGCGGACGGGTTTGTGCTGACCCTGCGCTGCAAGGAGGGGGAGGAGGCTGACGAGGTTCTGGAGACCAAGGAGTGGGGTAACGTGGCGTATCGTCGGTTCGGCTCTGGGGTGCTTCCTGCCAGGGATCCCTGGTGGCTACAGAGGAAGAAAAAGATCAAGGTTTGATTTGTTTAACCTACACGAATAGACCGTTTGTAACATAATGTGGTGGAAAGGAAAGCAGACATTTAGTTCCGTTGACATTTCCAGCATGCTGTTTTAGTATTTTCTGTACTTTTTCAATTAAGTAGTTTTTTCATCATGATATTATGGCAAAACATCATATTTAGACATGTTTTGAACACGTATCAGGACACCTTTTGGGCCACTATTGGAAACAATGATGGTAAAAGCAGCTTAGGACAAACGACATGTAGGCCTGACCCTCCCTGCTCTATGGATCGATCAGTTGGTCAAAATCCACTTCCGGTCAATAATTGATTGGTTGACAAATTGCTTCTGGGGTTAGGCTTAATTTTTTGTAAGTTATGATGTTGTGCTCTGCTAATTGGATTCAGTCAATGTGTGTCTGTCTCTTTGAGCTAGCTGTTTTAAATTGAGCATATACTTATATGGCCATTATCTGTTATGCTGCTGTAATGTAAAGAATGATGCACAATAATGATATTTCAACATTAAATGATTATCTCTATGCAATAGGGAATACTGACAAATTGACTAAATGCAACATACAGAGTATGGATGGAGGATTTATGAGTTTATATAATTGGAATTATGAACCTGTATAAACCTGTAGTCAAAGACCTATTTGATAAACACCCACATGTTTAGCTTTCTGGCGTTAGGCCAAAGACATTTCAGAAATTAATAGTAACCACAGGCAGATAAAATGGGCTTTTAACAAGATGATCAGCGATGTGGAATTGGAGGTCTCGGGTAGAAATTATTATTAAACTGCTCTCTTGCCTTTTATTGTAGCTTTTAAACTTTGATGGATCCACAGTGAACATATTAAGGAAAAGTCATTGACTGGTGTAATTAAAACAGAATTGCATTCATTGGAAACGGTGACTGCTTAGTCTAATTATGTGCACAAACATGAACTTTTGTTATTTTTCCAAGCAACTGGTGGGACAGAAGGGCAACTTTCATTTCATGGTACTGTGTGTCCCACTTTCATCTGGCTTTCAAATTCTGTGCAGGTTGTACTTAACATCGACGACAACATGTTGGCTGGATAGAAACACTCTCCTACTGAAACAAAAAGGCTTCAACCTACTTGTGGTTGAGGCCTGGTTGGGGTCCAGATCTGGGCATCAGCCCCCCAACCAGACTGGACCTGTCCCCCGGGTGCTGAGAGTCTTGGCTAAAGCGGACTCTGTTGGGCTGCGGCGGGCTGAGCTCGCTCTGGGCCAAAAGCAGCTCGTACTGCCTCTTCACGGCTGCAGGGATCACGTGGAAGAGGATGACCGGACAACGCATCGCCTGTCTGAAAATGTTCTGGGCTCTGGAGGTGATACACAGAAAGAGAGAGAGAGAGAGAGAGAGAGAGAGAGAGAGAGAGAGAGAGAGAGAGAGAGAGAGAGGAGGTCATGCAGACAGAAATGAATTAGCTTTAACATGATAAAAGATACAAGTACAATAAGGTACTATCATAGCTTGACAGATACAGAAGGATAAGGAAGGCGTGTGTTACTGTATGTTGAGAGGCGATGGGGAGAGTTAAGGCTAGCATGGCTAATCGCAGGGCTACTCACCACATAGCAGCAGAGGAAAGAAATTACATTATCTATAATTACCAGCATCAAGGCAGGAAAGAGATAAGGTTGGTGAATGGTGAGTCAGTGATGAAACATTATATATTGTGTATTCTATATTATGCCAGTGAAACATACTGTATCAGGAGTATCTAAGTCTCTCTGCAACATAGTCTGTGCGTGGTTAGAGATGAATGGACATGAGTTGACTCAACAATCAGAACAGAGATGATGAATATTGCATCAAGGAAGCTTTCCAGACAATGAGGTTCCAAAGTAAGCAGACACACACTTCATTCCTTACACACAAAATAAGGGGAAAAAAAGCCAAAACACACACTGAGTCTCCTGCGAGTTTTGGGGCCAAACAAGCCAAGACAAGAGCTCAACATCATTCCCAGACACAAGAATTGTTTAGTCTGGTTTGCTGGTGGCACTTAGCATATAGATAGACTGGCCAGGAGCGAGTCACGCTGCAGCATAAGGGGCCAGAAGAGCGGTGGATGTCTGGATTCCAACAACCCCACCTCCTGTTTCCAGACCCCCATTACCACGGCAGTAATACCATGCTGATTCTATCCAAATGACAGCCGCTAAGCTGCTTCTGCCGCGACAGACAGCACTTCATTCGAGGAGTGTTACAGAGGCGAGGCAGGCCAAGCCACTTCTGCAGGATTTGGTCTCTCCCATCTTTATTCTTATGCTAATTCACAAAAATCACCCACACGTGCACACTGAGGGGTGATGACTGAGTGAGTAAAAGTGTGTGTGTGTGCGTGTGTGTGTGTACACGTTTGTACACAAATGTTCCCACCTGCACATATACAGTGCCATCACGCCAGTAATCAGCCTCCATGCGGGCCTGATTGAATAATAAATCACCCCATCAATGCATCATTACATTCAGTTAGATTAAGCGCCTGAAAATATTTACCCATGCAAAACAATCCAAGGAGATTAGACTATCACTTTAAATTGTCGCTCTGTGTGGCGTGTGGGGGTGAGAGCGAGTGGGGCAGACTGGGGGGAAAGTTTAGCTCCTTCCCCTCATTTTCATGCAGAATCACAAACATCACATGCATTTGGATTCCGGTGAGGAGTGTGTGTTTGGCAGGGGAGGGTAAGTGCGGAACGCTACAAAACATCACTCCCTAGTGGCTTTGGTTTGTAAGCCTCTTTCACAGTAGAAAAGGCTTGGAAGGAAACGGGGATGTTTACTAATGACAATAGCATCATTTTGAAAAGAAAGAAAAAAAAATCCTGAAACCTTAGTGGCTTCATACACAGTCTGGTGAGCAAATTAACATAATGTGGTAAGGTAACCGTGAGAGTCTGGGGTTTTACATGCTGATGGAGGGCTTTTCTAATCTTTGCCAAAGTCGGTTATAAATTGTTAGGCATGCCTTGCTTAGAAAAAAATTTGATAGAGTTGACCAAGAAAAAATGGGTAGTCTCTGACTTTACTTCTGAAAGCAGAGGGGTTCCAACTTGGTTTCTGTCTTGGTTTCTGTTTTGGTTTCTGTCAATTGTCCAGCAGGGTGGCTCTAAATCCAGTGGTTTAAGATGACAGTGTCCAGCCCAGTATGACTAGGCTGGACCTTTGTTAGCAGGAATCCAGGCTATTTCTTCCTGTGGAGGAGTGGATGATAAGGGAGAGGGCCTAGCAGACATCCGTACACTGCCTCCAGAATCCAGCCTGGACAAGAAGCAATCTATTTCTCAGCCTGACACATGCACGCACACACACACACACACACACACACACACTGGGCTATAAAGTCTTATCTACACTTGTTTGTGTGTGTGTGTGTGTGTGTGTGTGTGTGTGTCAGCGCATGTGCAAGTATGTGTGAGGGTGTGCACATTCAGGCCAATGTGAGTGTGAGGGAGAAGGATGGCTTTGGGTAAATGAGGGGAAAAGTCCCAGGTTTATATCTTCATTCCACTTTAGGAAATGAAGGGGAGCGATGAATCGATAGAAATGAATTGAGAGAAGAGTGTAGGCGGGTTTGGATCAGAGGGCGAGGCGGTGGTGAAGGACTGCAGGTCACTGAGACCTATTACAGGAAGGCCAACAAAGTCAGTAATATTTCTGTTTTATTGTGCAGCTGTGTGGGTATCAATGCCTCCCTGAAGTTTTGGCTCCACTTATCAACAGCAACACTATTTACTGTCTTTGCACTTAATGTCCAACACAGTGCTCTCAATATGAACTGTATCACTGAGTGAATAATACTGTGTGAGTCCTAGCTTTGGAAATAAGAAGAAATTAAAATCAGCATGGCATTCAGTGCACCTGACAAGAAGAGGACCTTCTGAAATTATCTGAAAAGTTACTGGGATCAGGATGGAAGAGAGGATGTTACATATATAACCATCAATAGAGGGACGATTTTAGAGCTTACTGTTCGAAGCGCAGGTTACGGATATCTCCCTGATTAATTTTGACAATACAGTCGTTCTCCTGGAAGAGATGCTCCTGCTCGGCTTTGCCCGCACGCTCCAGACGCTTCACTAGCAAGCCCTGAGTCCTGGAAATGATCACAACAGTTTACTGAAAAAAAAAACATAATTTAGACACAAACTGTAGCTGTTACACCACACGCAGTCACTATAATATCTGTATACGGAACAGGCCATAGAAGTCTAGAAAAGAAGGCATGGAGGAGGAAAAAGAAGTGAATATTAAAGATAAGCCAGGTGATTGGCATGATCCAAAGAATGAAGTAAATCTCTTAGTTATCCTGAGTTGATATCGGTTGTTGTTTTATGGCCTAGAGGTTTATAACTCACTCAGTTCCCCACCATATTTTGGGGAAGGTAACTTTAAGTAACTTTACCCTTATGGTAATGTAATGTACTTTCACCAAAAGTTAACTTTGCAAACTTTAAGCTTGGATAAAGACCTGCATTTTCCTGAGAAGCACTGCATTACAAACTAAATGTTTATCCTCTTTCCGTCCCTCTGTCCTCCACTCTGTCTGCCTTTCTTTGGGCAGGTTTGAGAGAATGACAGGGCGGGCTGTCTGTGGTAATCCAGACTAACAGCTAAGAGATCATTTTATGGCTTCAGAGGAAACGCTGCAGTTGCCTCCACTGGAGCTTAAGTCAGGAGCCGGCAGTGCTGTAATAAAAATCCAAGCAGTTCCACGGCAGTGCCATCTCAGCAATCCCTTCAAAAAAAGGGCAACCTTTACCTTCAAATAACC
>LKNJ01000212.1:178979-272149 GCA_002120245.1 Maccullochella peelii | reverse complement strand
ACCCCCCCCCCCCCCTCCCTCCTCTAAATAAATACATCAGTGAGCTCCTTGGGGCTTTAGTTAGGCCCTGAGGATAACCACATGCAAAAAGATCTGATGTGCGCTCGCACAGCAGAACTACAAACTCCATCCGTCTCTAAGGCGCCAGATGCCTGAGGTAGCAGGTAGACTGACTGAGTGCAAATGTTTGGTGTCCTTGCATAAACTGACAAAAAACTTTGGAGGCTGACTTTTGGGAAATTAATATAATGATGAAATATATCAGAGCCGAAACTATTCCGAAGCCAAACTAAGACATAGATGTAGTGAACTGCACTGCAACCATCAGCGGCAAGGACATAAGCTGTGTGCTTTTGATAAATTTCAGTTACTTTCTATTGTTTCACTGGACACATAAACAACAGCACATTTAAATTGTGACCCCGTTTGCCGCAGACGTCAAGGGCAGATTTGCAGAGCTCTTTAGCATTTCAGCTAAACAGGGCCATTTTCAGAACATTGCTGTAATTGGCTGCATAATGTGGACATCCACGCTCACACCGCAGACTCATTTCAGTTCCTCAATGGGGGTAAATGGTTCAGCATTAAGTTGAAATTAAAGATCACAAAGGGCCCTTCCCTCTTTCTCTGTGTCTGAGCCAGCGTTGCCAGGTCAGCTTAAGTGTGTTGAACAGAGAGTAATTGCAGACGGTGTGGAAGCAGACATGATTGTGCTTTATCTCCATAAGTGGTGGCAGCTTGAAAACAAAGTATTGCGCGCGTAGACTACAGCATGGACACACTCTAATGACTTCTGATCTGGTAGCAGGCCAGAGACAGTAGATAAAGGAGTTTTGGTTTATCCCTGATCAGTATTCAAAGCAGCATCAGGGACGTTTGGGGATAAAGCGGCATCTTGTAGAGATTTGAAAATGATGATTTCATAAAAGCACTATTATTGTGATGACTGTAATGCACTGCCACCCTCTCAATTCCTCCCTGTCTCACTGATGTTTTTGTTTTGTAGATACTTAGCAGTTACTTGGGGAAAGCAGATGAGCTAAAGCAAAATCTAAATGGCATTCTCACAAGCTGTAAGTCAGGGAATTCATTAGTTGTCAGATATAAGCACAAGGAGTTCGTAGTTGGAAGATTCTCTGTACTCTGGAGAAAAACACCAGGCCTGCTAAGTCCCACTTTTCCTAGAACACAAGAATCATCACCGTGCTACAGTGTATGGCTTTACTCCATCTTGTGGCTGGGCAGCAGTGCTGAGAAATTATTTGAAGGAAGCCACCTGCTCTCATCTACTGCCTTTAATCAAATAATAATCCAATCAGGATCCATTTATGCATGGCAATTATGTCCGCAGTTTGTTTACAATTGAAACTGGTCATGGAATGAGAAGTTCATTAAGCAGAGAATGCATCTGCGAGGGGCGTGTGTGTGTGTATGTGTGTGTGTGTTTGTGTGTGTAGGTGCACACAAACTATTGTGCGTGTGTGTAAGAGAAATAAAAGGGACAGCAAGAGTCTGTGTGGGAACACACTGGTCATGGTAAGTCCATACTGTTCACAAACTGCATGGGTTCATTTGCAGGTAAGGATCTGTGCGTTTCTGTGTGTGTGTGTGTGTGTGTGTGTGTGTGTGTGAGAGAGAGAGAGAGAGAGAGATAGATACTGTCTGCTGGAGTGACAGAGTCTCTAAGCTCTCTCCTGCAGCTGTCTGCCCCTCCTGTTGGATCTAACTTGATGTCAGCACAGTGAAGCAGCAGAATGCGGGGCAGCCGACACTAGAGCGCCTGCAGTTCCTTGTTTGCTGTCGGGTTTTGCTGGCTGTCTGACCCCTGTGGCCCTGGTCTAGACACTAATGACAGCCCGCTGAGCCTAATGCCTCCTGTCCTAGAGCACAGCACACAGGAAAGAGCCGGGCCAGGCCATTAGCATCATCCCACTGACCAGACGCTAAGTCTTATCATGTCTGAAGTTAATTGAAGGCTCTGATAGCTATTAGTGCCGACCTTAGCTGATGGAGAAAAAAATGGAGTGGCCATGCAGCATTACTGCTAAATCTTGCAAGATGCAGTCTAAGTTTGTGGGAGCTTAACGATAATAGTACGTCTAATAAACTGCTGTATTTGAACTTTATTTAAGCAACATTGCTTAGAGCGACTCATCATGAATCATTATTTTTCCTTCTATGACTCAGGATAACTCAAAGTGTCACGGCTTCTGAGGGAGTCAATCACACGAGGTCAAAGCTAAATATAGTTTCCTGACACTTGCTTATAAACAACAATGGGATTAATGTGCCAAAGAAATGACACGCAGCAATCTTCAATGACGGCCATCATCTCTACCTCAAATGTCATCCAATTTCATCTCCTCACTCTGTCTTCTCACCTCATTCCCTTGCCTCCCTCTCCCAGTGCTGAGTAGTCACATTCACCTTGGTGGTGTGCCAGTCCCTTGGCGTGCAGCAGGGATCTGTGTTATACACAAGCTTTTAGTTTGATTACATCTGGCCACTTCCTCTGTCCTTTATTTTTTGCTGGAATAACTATAAACTAGGATGCATTCCTCCTCTTGTCCCCCTGTCGACACTCGACACTCCTCATCGGTTAAAAGCAAAGGCAAAAGGAAGTAGTCGGAATCACCTTCAAGGCAGAGCGGACGCCATTGTGACTGAGAACATAGGTTGGAATAAAAGAAAAGCATAACACAACCTGGAAAAACGTGTGCAGTCAGGAGCAAAACTACTTTCATGTGTTCTCCTTCCCACTGGGGGCTTCTGAGCTGCGGAACATGAGCTGGGTGTGGGCGTGGTGTTTCAGCAGCGAGACTCGCAAAAATAAAAAGATGGCCGGAAGAATCAGAGAGTCAGTGAAAAAGGCAGCCTAGAGCATCGTGTAAAATGAGGTGAATAAAAAAGGAACAGAGAGTGAGAGAAAGTGAGAAAAAAAACAGGTGACATGATGAGTACAAGTAAAAATAAAGTAACATCCACAGGGCTTCAAACCAAAGGATGCAGGAGACATATTGGATGGTGAAACTAACTAGCTATCATTGTACACTAAGCTACATTGATTCTCAGATTTTCTTGTCTTTTAAAAAAAAATTTTTACCTGACATCCTGCGAACTGAAAGGCACTACGTGGATCCCCAGGGGCCCTCCTTCATTGGACACCTCGACCGGCTTGAGCATGCCTCTGCAGGATGGTGATGGATGAGGCCGAAAGGACAAGAAGAAGGAGGAGGCAGGGGAGACATGCATGAATAAAAAAAACAACAGGACTGCCAAGAAAATGTAGAAAAGCCGGATATAAAAGACAACATAGTCAAACATGACAAGACATTGATGGGATGTATGGGTTGGGGGTTGGTGTGGCCTTATTGGTGGTGGTGGTTGGTGGTGGAGGCTGCATTGTGTCATCTATACAAAGTCATCCATTAGAAATTCTGGCTGGTGGACCTCAGGGTCGATTAGAGACCCAAATGGAGACTCCAATTAAGTGATTAAGATCAGATTGTTGTGCTAAAAGAGGACAGATTAATTGAAAAACGTGTGAGAAAGGGAAGAGGAGGAGGGAGGAGAAGGTTAATTTGTGTAGATAAAGACGTGAAGACAAATGAACACAAGCAACTGGTGATGCAGATGCGTGTGATGACGCTGATGGAGGAAGGCGTGGTCTTGATGTACACTGTTTGTTGTCTTTGTCGTGTGGTGATATGGTCATGTTGAGGTGTTAGCAATGACGTTCTGGTAATTATTAACCTTTCTGGTATCACTGTGATGAATTAAAAGGTCAGTTCACTCAAATGATAAAAAAAACATAGTTTCTCTCTTGCCTATAGTGGTATCAGGTGGATAGTTTGTGTGTTATTTGCCCAGGTTTTGAGGTTTCTGCAGCCATCACTGGCGTGGCTAAAACTTCACTTAATATATGTACAGTATATACATATAACAAACTGTCATCAGATTTCATGGGGACTACTCTACTGTAAAAGTAGTACCAATGAAAACGGGAACAGTTTACCATGGTATATATTTAAATGTAACTGTTCCAACACTGTGAGCATCGCAAATAAAATTCTATTGTGAAGGATTTCTCTTATCTGGACAAATAAGACCAAAATGGCTAGACACCAGAATATATTTATTTTTTGTATATATTGTTGGGTGAACAAACCTTTTAAGACATACAGTATGGTATATAGGTGGTCGGGGGGTTTGCTGGGGATCACTCACTCTAGGCTTAACACAGGTGAATGTTCCAATGAGGAATCGGCCCTCCCTACTGGCTCTATCCGTTCAATCCTCCTTTCTTGTTTCCTTCGCTCTTCTTCCTCCTCCTCCTCCTCCTCCTCCTAAAAAGAAAGAAAGGAAAAGGAAAAAAAAGACAAGGTAAATCATTAAAAGACTGTTCCAGCAAAGTAAAAAAAAACTCACACTCTCTCTGTCATTATTTCTATTTGGCTGCGCTTGCATCTCCTCCTCTCCTGCCTATATCTCTCCTCTGGCTTTTAATCCAATTACCTGCAGGAACAAATAACGGCCTCTATTCTAAATCAAAAGAGACTTTTAGTAGAGAACAAACGGGAGCACTGATGCTGCTGCACACAACATCCCTCCCCAGCCAAAAACTTCAGCGACTATAGCGACAAAGTGGCCCTGATCGATTGCTCTTACTCGGTCAATCAGGTCTGGCCTGGGGCGTGGCACGGCTGCCGGGTTTTGCAGTGATGCGATCAGGTCTACAGTGAAGGAAAGTGGTTGCGCCTGCTGTCATTTGTTCCTCTCACTCTCTCTCTCATTTCTTTTACTCATCTTCCTTCAAGGCCATTAGGCAGCAGGGCCGGGAGGCGGTGGCTTTTACAGGCAAGCCAGACGTCTGAGGACTTAACTAGGCTCTGGGACAAGACAGAGCAGCTTCATGCTCCCCTTAATGGGGGATAAAATCTTTATCTGAGCTCCCTTTAAGGAGATGGTACAGATTGAGCAGGGCACTTACATGCAGCGATGACATGCTGCATGTAGAATAGGAGGGAGACATATTTAATAACATAGCGTTCAATTTAAATTAATCATCATTTGTTGAAGGTTAGTTACAGCAAGAGCTAGGGAGGTTCATCAACAAGTGACAGATACGCTGAACATCAAGATTTCTTCATTTTAAAAGGAGAATTTCAGTTTCTGCTTCCAGCCGTTAGTAACTGCTGATCAATGTGTGTGTGTGTGTGTGTTTTTCTGTGTGTATGTGTCAGTTTGTCAGCTCCCAGACAGCGTCATCGTCTTTGGATGGTCTGCTGAAATGCTTTGTTAGCCACCGCTATTTCCCCACCCGCACCGCTCACCTTCCTCTTCCTCTCTCTTTTACTAAAATGTCAAGCACATCCAAATAGGTCTTGTGCCCGTCTGGTTTCTTTATGGAAATGGATTCAACCCTTTTCAGAGGCCAGGATATCTTTGGCGACATGCAGGCGTGGCACAGAGAGACTTCTATTTATTTATTAGAGGCGAGGAATAAGGGGAGACGGGGGTATGAAAATTTCATCAGCAGTCTACCTTAAGAGACCTCGACTCACCCTATCCAGTCTGTTTCCCCTCTCTAACCATCCGGTATGAAAATGAGTCAGTCAAGCAGTCACCACCGCCTTTAATTATGTGTCAGCTGAGGTCCCAGGTGCCTCGCGGGGCCCGTTATTCACAAAGCCTTTTATGAACCCCCAAACCCCCCTCCCCCCAAGGTGGGCTGGCTGGATTTTTGTTATACATATATATGCTGTGCACAAAGGACCCGGCCACCTGTGGGAATCCATAAATAAAGACGGGAGGACATAGAGTGGAGAAGGAGAGTGAAATTGGACAAGAAGAATAAATAAATAAATATAAATATAAATATATATTTAATTAAAAAATATATAAAGGGCATATAAAGTATATGCTATAAAACAGGATCGGCAGAAACTGAGGTGTGAAAGCCATAGGAATATGTTGACTTTAAAAAAGATCATTTTCATACTCTGTAACTAAATGAAGGCGGCGATGGTGCTCGACGTCTTTGTCTCATTAGACAACAGAGTGATCTGAGAGGCGAGCTGATTCACAGTGTATCATCGCAGAAAGTGACATGTAATTAACTTCAGTAACAGTAGCTCTCAGCAACAATCTCCTGTCTGTTAGTTTGCTCCTGTAGGTGGCAAGTGGCTGTGGCATAACTGCATCTCTCTTCCCCTCTTACCATCTTCCTGCTGAAATGTAAGAAAAGCTAAGAGATATGTGATGTGGTAGAATAAAGAACAAGGAAAGAATAAGTAAAGACACTGTATCTGTGAGTATTATCATCAGAGCACCAAGGTGAAGGGACCCTTCACTTGCACTAGGCCAAAAGCACAGTGCAAGCAGATTGAGTGTGTGAATGTGACAGGTAAAATTACCATAAAATGACACAAGTAGATATCAGAGCAGCACCAGAGCAAGGTGATATTTCTATTCAGTTATGTTCCAGACCAATCCAGAATGGTGTGAAAAACCAAGAGGAACTGTGAAAAGGGCACTAAAGGAAAGAGGAACCTGCAGTGATGAAAAAAGAAAGACATTTCATGAGAGTGACCACACCAGAGTGAGCTGGCAATGGAGGAGAGAAGAGAGAAAATGAGTTGTGAATGAGAGTAATGGGACAGAAAAGATAATGTAGGGGGGAGAATTGCAGAGCATTGCCTCATTAAAATCTTGCTTTGTTAAAAGTGTTGAAATTTGCAAACAGGATGAGATTTGAACTTGTTTCCAGAGTTTTCTTAAGTGTTTTCTCCTTGATACAAGTGCAATGATCTGCCTTACACCCTGCTGATTCAGATATTGACTTTCCTTCCAAGGACATCTGTGGAACCAACAAATCATTATATCTGAACGACAGAATAGATTGTTTGCCAATGACTTCCAAAATGACATATATAGGTGTACTGGACCTTCGTCGTCATGGTAACAATAATAAAGAATGTTTAACGTTGTGAAACGGTTGCAGTTTGGTTAGGTTTAGGCACCAAAACTACTTGGTTAGAGTTAGGAAAAGATCATGGTTTGGGTTAAAATAAATACCTTAGTTACGTCACGTAACTTACGTACGTAACTTAACTTACGTAGGTAAGTTAAAATAAGTCAACGTTGACTTTTGGTTTCACACAGGACACGAACAGAGATCTCCTGGGTGAAAGGCCTGTGTTTGGCCCATTTTTATGAAAAATGGAATCATGTTTAGCACATTTTAGCTGAAACATACTGTCATATTGTCCAGCTGAAACAAATAATACACCCATCCTACACTACTGGTTTTGTTAGTGCTAGTGTTTTGATATAAGAGGCCATTAGGAGTGTTTTCATTCTCACATTTGAATGCATAACACGCTTCAACTGCCAGTCAATTTCCACCGTAAACAGAAACCCGTGATTGACACTTGATACTGGATTCACGAGGCAGCGCTTAAGTGGCCACTGTGGTTCATTAGAGTTAGAATGGGGATATCCAACCAGCAAGGGCACAGCCTCTTCATTATCAGACACTCTGGACAAAGTCCGTGCTTTAACCAGACAAACACATAGCACTTCCAAGACTGAACATGATAAATAATTACTTGTTAGGATTGACATTTTGTGCAGTGAAGTCCTTAAGGATAGCTGCTGACTTGTTTTTTATAGTGGCTGAGTGTTGAGTCAGTATTGCAGGGGTCAGTGTCTCCTTGTGACCGTGGGCAGATGAGGAAGCCATCTCCCTTTATATTCACTGCCAGCCCACTTATTGTCTGTTCTCGTCTCAGTGACAAAGCCTAGCACTGACTGACAGCAGAGGATAGACACAGGCTAAATATACATCCATCTCTCTCTGCCCCTCCACTCTCCCTCTCTTCTCTCTTTCTTTGTCTCTCCATCATTCTGAATCTCTCCTTTCTCCCTTTCTAAAAACCCTCCATGTCTTCATCCCTTGAGTGCTTTTAGCACCCTGTTGATCCCTTGGTAACCAGTGGAGTGGGGAAGCAACAAGGCTTTTCAACTCTCCATGGCACTCATTTCTCTCTCTCTTTCTCTCTCTCTGCTTCCCTCCCTTCCTCCCCCGCCTCTCCCCCTTCCTCCCATGCAGTAGGGAGGGCTCGAAGCCCTGATCTGTGGCCAAAAATCCACCAGCCTCTTTAACAATGAAGGGAAGCAAAAGCAAGGGTTAGAGGCTTGGCCATCGGACAGCTGCAGCATTAGATTATTGAGACTCATATAGGAAAGAGAGAAGGAGAGAGTGACAGGGAGAGTGAGAGAGGGAGAGCTGCAAAGTGCAGAGTCGTGTTACCTTCAAATGGACAGATAGGTTAGAACGGTAAGAGGACCAAGAAGAGAGAAGAGGAGAGGGAGGGAGGGAGGGAGGTAGCAGCTGTCTGCTCAGAAGGGAAAATGCTGTGTACACACACACACACACACACACACACACACACATTGAAGCCCACTGCTGGAGGGTTGTGGCAAAGGGTGTGTGTTGAGGAGCTGTCATCCTCCATCAACCACTGTCCTAAAGGACACCTACTGTAAGCATGTATGTGTCTGCATGCATGTGTGTGTGTCTTGCCATTAGCCATGTGCTAGTACAACATGTAGCTGTTAGGGAAAAGGGGGGGAAGGGGTAGGGACTTCCTCCTGAGCCCATCTTTGGTATCAAGGGCTTAACAAGGACAGGCTCAAAGGTCGCAGCAAATGGTGTGTTTCTGGCCACCGCCTCTCCTTTAGGGCTGAGGTACACATCTGTGTGACAGTTTCATGTATGGAATAGGCCTCCCTGTCAGGCGATGTCACACGCTCCCCTACAATGGGCTGTCTGTGCCCAGCAGAACAATGGAGGCCAAAGAACAGGATATAGACGTGTCTCAAAATGAACAATGTGCTGTGTTCGCTGTATGAAAAAATAAAGGAAACAAGCAATTTACGCAGAGCCTTTAGCAATATGGCTGTTGAAATATTTACAAAGACCGCCCTCCCTCCTGATCTGGCCAGCTAAAAATATGAAACATTCATTGTGCAAGGTGACATACGCCCCTTATGGAAACATTAAACCAGCCAAAGGTAACAAACGATGGCAACATGTGAAACTAATCTGTTTTCAGCGAGGTATAAGGAAGAAGAAAAAAAAGCAGCAGAGGCTTTTCCTCTCCCTCACAAAAGGTTAAGGAGCCATAATTGTACCCTCATTACCTCCAGTTAATGCAGTTCGACTAAACACTGTACAACAGACAAGACCGAACAGGATTTCACAGTACCACTGCATTGCACAATGGCATTGACATACAAAGACAAGCTGCCGGTAATAACTCCTAATAGTCCTATTAAAGTTCCTTTGACCTCACAAAGCAATTACCAGTACTTTCCATCTTAACCGGAGCCAGAATCTCACAGTTTTCAATCAGCAGTTAAACTAAGCTTTATGGCATTGGACACAAAGATTTTTCACCTAAATTTGAACAACAGATGATCCCAACTAGAGGGATCATCTGCCTCCACCGGCTGCTGATGGAGAGCATGTGCAGTGTGTAGGATGACCTGGTCATAGCTGTGGCAGGATTTATCATACATGGATTAGTCTTCATGTTACAGAAGGTCTTTTATCCCTCATATCCATCCCCTCAGAGGAAACTGCCATTAGGGCCAAATTAGACACCAAAATGCCCTCTGTGGATAGATTGGACATGACTGTTGTACTCAACGACCCAGCCCCACCCTCTCCACCATCCTTAACCCTTTATTTCTCACCAGCCCATCAGATTCCAATGCCATTAAAACAACCGATACTTCACAATGACTAAGGTTATGAGACACTTATTTACATTTATGTTGGGGAGAGGGGGACATTATGAAAGGCTGGGCAAAGAGTTAAAGTGGTTAGTGGATGATGAAAGGGTCATAATGTCCTCCTTCATCCTGCCCACAAGTTCCCTAAATGGCACTTAATGGGTGTCAGCAGAGAGGCAAAAACCAGTTTTAGCATACTTTCTTATCTTCTTTATATTGTTATGATCTTAAGCATCATGATGATGTAAGCTAATGGTGATTTCAATACGCAGCAATGAGGATTTATTGTGTTGATGTGACAAGGGTTGTACACAGAATATACAGCATAGTACCTACTGTATCGGGCCCTCTTTCAGTGAATGTTTCATTTGTTTGGCAAACTATTGGAAACTGCAGATCTGGAAGAAAAAAGCAGTGTGTGACCCTGGTGTCTGCTATCTCTTGCTTTGTATGTGTGTTAGAGAGAGAGAAAGAGAGAGGGAGGTTACAATACTACAGTCCTATGTTTGTGTGCCAAGGGGGAGAAGCCGAGGCAGTGTCTGTCCTGTGATGAGGACATGTGTTGTTTTTCATATTTCACACCCTGCACCCATGGGCTCCAGCCTTGTTCAAAGGAGAGCACTCGCATTCCAGATTAGATGCACTATTCCTTTTGATAATGAGGAGAGGGAGTCAAATATGTGTTGTTGTGGTAGGTTAGGACAGCAGGGAGTGGGGTTGGATATCAAGAACCTGTTCTAAATTGGAAGCATTTCCACATTTTTAAGAAACAAAGATGTGTTAAGAAACAAGCCTTTTGATTCCACTCATCCAAGTTTGGACTTATTCTACAGTCCTGTGTTTCTGCTTATATTGTCACTACCCACAAGTTCTCCAAAATAAACGATTAAATAGGTTGTTTGTCAATGACTCCCAAAACGACATACTGTATATAGGCGTACCGGACATTCGTAGTCATGGTAACAATAATAAACACGTGGTTAACGTTAAAATAAAGTACGTTAGTAAGTTAAGTCAAGGTTGACTTTTGGTTTCACATGGGACATGAACAGCGGTCTCCTGTGTTGTTTGACTCATCCACCCTGACCTGCTCCCTAAGCGGACTTTGTCACTCTTTATACTAGCTCACCGGACTTCTGCCTTTGCTCCCGTCATAATAACTACGGCCACTAGAGGTCGCCGTACATACAAATGAATAACAAGCTACCTATACGGACATATTTTTGGGAGGACAGTCTTGTCACTACACATGTGACAATGCACATGTGTATACTGTTTACAAGACAGCAGTGATGAACATTTAATCACTGTGACAAATCATGTCATCTAATTGCTCTGTCTGCACATTCATCTTGTGGATGGCAAGACAGAAAACATTTCGATTTTTTGATTTTACTTGACCTAAAAAAGCCACAAAAAAACAGAAAATGCCACTTCATTTACTCTTTTTTATATTAAAGATGGTCTTTGCTTTTAAAATGTTTTTTTTCTCAGCCAAATGATGTGACAACAGCTAGAATTCAAAATTAATCACAATATCGATAAAACTAAATGATGAACTCCAGTGGGGGCAATATTTTTCAATTTTTTCAATGTGTTTTCAATTACATATTTTCCTGCCAATGATATGCATGGTATATTATATTCCCAATTGGCCAAGTTTATTATACCTCCCCCAGCCCAACACCACTTTTTGATCAACAGTCTCCAACCTTTAAATCTGTCTCTGTTTGTCTTGTTTTGAAAAGACCTAAACACCCTCATAAAAGTTCATGCTCTGATGCAGATTTACTTGAAGCAAATTACAGGGACAGACAGGTTCTTAATGCTGTTAAGCAAATTCGATCAGAGATGTGAGGCTGCATTTGTCCACATTAGGACAGAGAGCAGCAAGATGTGGAGGGGTGGGGGGTGAGAGATGAACAGTGCTGTTTGTGGACTGATATTTGGGAAAACAAAGGCCTGTGTCTCTCTCTCTTTTTACTCCACTCATTCTCTCTGTTTGTCTCTCCACTACAATCTTTGTCTCTTCTTTTGTCTCGGCCTCCGTCAGTGGGAGACCTGCTTTGTGTGGAATACATCATCTGCCAGCGCCTGTTTCATATCAGGCCTGGACTGATTTATCAATGACACAGCTGCCTTTGCCATTGCCCACTGTATCGTTAAATTGCACTTTAATTAAATTAGGCCTGCTAATTATGAGGGCTTAAATCAATCACCAGGTCAATAACAAAGGCCCAAAGCGGACGGAGAGGCCCTAGACTTTTTCCAAACCTCATCAATAACAGCCGCAACCGGAGCAGACTGCTCCTGTACCAGAGAGCCGGAGGTTCAAACGGGTAGGAATTACTGCGAATTGAGTTATCGCCACCGGCTTTTGTCCAGAGCACTTCTTACCCTTACAAGCTCTGTGAATAATGTTGTTTGAATACAGTAGAAGTGTTTCAAAGAGTTTGAATGTGCATAGTATTTTCCATTAGAATAGAACTTCAAAGGGGTGTTTAAAGCAGATTTAGAGTTTCTGGTGCATAAAAAAATGTTCAAAAGGGATATTATGACTTTCCAGACACCTGGTTCATAGGTGAAGGCAGCTGATTTTGAACAGATAATCCTGGGGGTTGAGAGTACAGCCCCACTAAGTGGACGGTCCCAGCTGAATAAGGGGTCTTTATCCATGCATTAAAAAGAGCTCAGTGGTGCATTTCACAGATTAATCATCATTTTGAGCTTATTGAGTGGGAGGACAGTCTGCTTTCCACTGCTCAGACCGTTTGATCCATCTTTCAAACTGTGAAGGTCAGTGAGCGAATGTTACCCCCGTTGAAATAATTGAGGATGCTTGAATTTCAATGAGAGCACCCGTGGTTCGGATCTGTATTGTAATTAAATACATTTTCTTTTTCATTCTCATTTTTAGTAGCCGCTCCTGCAATTATGCGAGTCAGAATCACACTGACTTATTGAGTAGCATGGTGACTGCCAACAAACTACACTCGCTGCACTGCCAAATTGTCATCCGAACTATTTAATACAACAGTTCCTGTGATGCAAATGTTGTGTCAGCAAGCTATAATGGCAGCATTGGGAAAGAAAATGTGGAGAGCAGCTATTCACACAAGAATCTCATCCATCTTCTATAGGATGTTTTAACACGCTGTGACCTCAGACTCAAAATGTACTCAACAAGAAGAAGGAAGAAATTAAAGAAGAGGGAATGAGGGTGAATGATGTTGAACTATGAATAATTAAGAGGAAAGTAAAGCTTTGGTACATATTGCAGCAAGTTATTACAGGGGGTGAGCAGTCTATTCCACAGATCAACCGTTGTTTGCTGCCTTGTCTGAGCAGGTGGGGTGGGGGGGTGAGCGGGGGCTCATCTGTAGTGTCATGGGAGCAGTGGGGGAGCAAGGTGGGGGGTGTTTTCCATTTCGTTTTAATTGGAAGCTAGAATTCTTGGATAAGGGGGAGACAGAAAGCCATTTGGCAGAGTCCTTGCTCTCAGCCAGGGCTAAATGAAGAGGGCCGTGTGGAGATGAGGGGTCTGTGGAGGGCCAGTAATGAAGAGAGGTCCCAAAAGACTCCGGCACAGCCACAGCAATCTAGTGGACCCAGGAAGGTGGGGTGTGGGTGGGTGGGTGGCAGGGGTGTGTGCTTTAATGAAGACAGAGGGACAAAAGAGGAAAGAAAGGGAGGTAAGAGGATGGATGGAGAGATAATGGGATGTAGGGGGCGCTGTCTGAGTTAAACAAACAAAGTGGAACATCTTTGTAATTATTTTAATATAAGAAAGTAATTTTTTGTTTGCATACGCCATGGCTCTGAGTGCAAGATATTGATTGATCAAAGGAGTGTGCTAGTTAGAATTGAAGATAATTTACTTGCTAAACACAACAAGTGATTGCAATCACTGATGAGATAAGAGCACGGGGAAATCATCAGTGTCACAACAAACAAGAGAGACCGGAGTATCGATAGTCAATTTGCAGCATGTAAACATCACTGGTAAGTACACACAGGGAGCCCATAGGCATACTTACATATCAAGGTATCTGTTCATATTTTTAGCCAATCATATAACACCATGAGCAGGAGTCTCACCCTCCAACCCAACAGACACACACAAACCCCAACAAGCAAAACAACTCATGTTTCTTCGCTCCACCACTTTCTAAATGGAAAAGGCTGTCAGCGTGGTTCTGGTTGAAATCATGAAATGCATGTGGGAATATCAGAGTATGTTGTGATGGAGCTCAGCGGGGGTGCTATTCTAGACAACAGCTCCCATGGCCTGTATGCCTAGACTATAAAGAGGAGAAAATTCCAATGGAAAACTTCTCTGCAGGGAGAAGCGCAGCCCATTACAGAGGTGCCCCTCGCTAGAATGACACCATTAACTCCGTCTGGGCTGTTCCAAATTCAATGTGGGCATCGAGCCTTGGGACACTCAAGGGATTATACCATGTTGCATGTTTCACCACAGAAGATTTTCAAAAGTATGCCATAGGCCTTCAGGTTGTTCAATGTTTTCAGACATTCCAGACAGTCGTTGGTGTCCATTCATTTCACTGAAGTTTAAGGATTAAAACTAGCTTGAGATAGGTAATCTATCACTGGGAACATAATGGTACCCTTATGAAAGTTACTGTACATCTTCATGGTAGACTATTGCAGTCATGCGTGATATAATTTGTCTTCCGGGTGGTGAATTAATGTGTTGGTGGGATGCTCCAACATCCAAGATTTTAGATTAAGCTGACAAACATCAGCCTCCTTAACAAAAGAGGATACAAAACTCACATTATCCTCATCCTTGTTTGAGTTGCCTTGTCTTGAAAGATAACCTTTGGGAAAAATAAAAGTGACACTACGTTTGCTGTGATTGATTATGTACGGTGTCTAAAGTAAATTCTTTCAAAGTCTTTGTAACTTGATCTTCATACTGTGCTGAAGTGAATGAAAACCAGTGGATGAATGCTTGAACCCCCCATCATGCATCTGTGCTTTATTTGGTGAAGTCATATTCTATAAAGGTATTATTGGAGCTACTGCCACCTTCAGGTGACCCCTGGCTACAGGGCTACAAGAACACAATTCACTTTTGCTCCACATTTCACTGAGCTATGTGGTGCAAAAGCAAGAGTGCACAGAACTTGTCATTTGTGAGCAACAAAACAGCATTTGAGACTCGTAAAGGTAGATTCAAGCAGATGTAGTTATTGACTTGTGTTTGTGACAAAAAAATATATATATTTGTGAGAAAATATTCTACAGGTGTGCAACTCTCATTGCATGAATTCACATACTGATTTGTGAATGTGCAAATTTTGTTCATGACTTCACATCTTTTGATATGGGTGTGTGAATGTGTTTTGCACCATGTTTACTGCAGCAACTGTAGCAAAAGTGTGAGCGTATGAGTTTCTTAATTTGTGATTTGTAGCATAGGATTTGTGCACCTGCAATGAAGAAGAAGGTGTAACTGCTGTGTTGTGTTTGTGGGAGAGAAAAAAATTCTACATGTTTGCTACTTTGTAAAGTATTTTTCTCTGTGACTTCAAATTTACTGATACACGTGTGTGACTACTACAAATTCCACTGTCACAGATGCTCAGTTGTTTTGCTCCAGTAATACCTTCATAATATTCACCTTTACTTATGTACTCATGTATGTCACATACAATAAATGACAAGGCAGATAATGTTCAAGGACAATTTGACAAAACATTTGAAAGTTGATGGACACTCAATGGTATTGCAGGGATCAGTAATGAAAGTTTTACTAGGTAACTTCTTTATCATGATGTGGCAGCATGGCCTTTACAACCATTATGCTGCCACATATGTCTCTGTATATATCCTTTATGAGTTGTTGTAGGCTTTTCTCTATCAAATGTTGATATAAAACTGGATAGAAATGGTGCACAATCAAGAACAGAGTAATGTCTGAATGAATCCAAATAATACCTCTTGTGGTTCAGCACAAAGTAGATGGCTACCATGGCTACATCTGTATGGGAGGAACAGAAATGGACTGATTGGCCCACTACCATCTCTCTCCTCCTAACCCTCTCTCTTTAGAGGCTTTCTATTCCTCCTTCTCTTCGGCTCTGAAATGAAAGCACCTCATTCCTCTCCGTTCGCATCCAACTGTGACCGCTTTTGTTCTCCAGCCGATCAAATGGGTCTCTTTGGCCCGAGATGGCGAAGCAGCTCCGTCTCGTGTTTCTCTGTGGCCCCGAGATGTGGATGTTTACTGTCGGTCAGGGCCTTATTACATTCCTTCAGCAACTTAAAAGCATTGCCCCCCTAATGGGACCTATAAAACAGTGAGAAAAGCCTATTGTGACAATGGACCTCATTGTGTCAGAGTGGACTCATTTGGCACTCTGTGGAGAGTGGAAATGTGTGGCATATTAAAAAAAAAGCAGTGAGGGAAAGAGAGGGTGAGAAAGTAGAAAGGAATCAAATAAATAGGAGTGAATGACTTTGCACTGTGGGAAATCTGGCACTGTCAGTCACCAAAGTCCATCCAGTGAATCAGTGTCGCCATATTGGGAGCTTAGCATTTTAGCTGTAGCTGTTGTATCTTCTTCTCTCTTGTCCTTTGAGTGGGAGTCAGGTTTTGGTGTTGATGGTTTTGAATGACCATTTAAGGAAGACATCTTTTTGCCCTGGCTGCCAACCAGAGTGGGCTTGGGTGTAATAAACTTCACAGCAGCAATATTCAACATCTTGCCTGAATATTGGCCATGCTCCTCCTACAAAAGCCTCAGCACTTCCCTCCAAAGCCTAGACACTGCCCCCTCTGAGAAAAGTCAACTGATTCACCTGAAAATGTAGGAAGATGAGCACAAAATCATTTCACCTTAAGAAACAGTGTCAAGAGTGTGCATCTTCCTCTCCCGGCTTTGTTCTCTGCTGCCCACACTGGTTTGGCTCCATGCTGGTGGCCCTGCTTTATTCCCTGAAGTCATTATTGTCTTCGGCTAAGGTGCCCCTGCTCCCTGTGATTTGTGGGTAATGAGCTGGCACCCCCCTGCCCGTGTTCAATTATTCTCATTGAGAAAGTGATTTCTCACTCCACGGAGCAAATCGGAGAAGGCGAAAGCATGAACTCTAATCAAGAATTAACACGTTCACAACCAGCAGTGCGGAGAGATATAGCCATCCTGATACTGTAGAGGTGGTGTAGTGGACAGAAAAGAGGGGAAAGAAGATAGAGGAGAGAAGAGGCACAGATGAGGGACATTCACTGAGGTAAACAGATATTTAAACTGTCCCTGAAAACCCCTGTTTTAGTACATGCACTCATTTTGTGTTTTGAAGTGAGATAAAAAAAAAGGAATTCAACAGAACTTGTCAAAAAATGATGGTGATGTGTTTACAACTAAAACACAGACAGCCTTGCTGAAGGGCTGTTTGCAGTGATGGGGTGAATGCGTAAGAAAGAACGACATGAGCAGTAATTAACCACGGAGAGAGGGAGGCAAAAGAGGGGGAGCGAGAAAATGAGTGGAGAGAAACTTTGGAGAGAAAAACAGAGATGAAGAGCACTCATAGCTCAGTGACTACTAATGACGTGACAGGAGAAAGACAACTTCTGCATGACAAGGAAGGACACTGACAAGTACCTTTGTCTGATACTAATCATGTCACTTTGCAAATAAATCAAGATGATAGTAGTGTTTTCTTAAAGCTGGGGTAGGTGAAACCTGTGCAACCTATGCAAAACCTTCCACCTCTCTCTACTGCCTCGTTTCACTCCACTAAACCCCTCCCACCAAACCCACAACTCTGACCGGCATCAGAAGGAGTCGGTTGCCCTGCGAAACCTCATGCCACCGGTCCCTCTCGCCGCGACTTGTATTCTCAAAGACGCCCCTCCAACGATTCGCGGCCGCAGAGCAGAGCACCCCAGGCTTCAGAGGCAGCTGCGACGCCGTCCAGGAGCAGGACAAGAGGCCAGTACACCACACACACGCACCACTGTCCCCCCTCAAAAGTTATTCCCCACTGTTTGTCATCATGCCTCTTTGGCCACTCGTCGATATGAGTACCATGGCATCGAACATAATGAGCCCGAAGCTCCGTGTGGAGCCGGGACTGTTGTTTTGTGCTATACACCACTGTAGGCAAAGGAGGTATTGGAAATTCTTCACCAGTTGGAGGATTTTCGGATGGATTTCCCACCATGGAATCAGGCTTTCACCATCTGAAGGGACGTGCATTGGCATCTGCATTTGTAGAACAGCCAACAGGAACGCGCCCTCTCTGAAATAACCTGTGATTGGCCAGAGTCTCCCATCACGGGATAGATTTTCTGAAGCCTGAAGTGCAGAAGTAGAGGTTTTCTCTCAGACCTCTTGAATTACAATATGCTGGACGATTATTATGGGATTTTTGCCCAATGACGCCAAATAAATACTGCCTACACCACCCTTAACTACTTAATATCATGATGACAAAGTATTAACTGTAGACTTGCAAATTCCAATTCAACATCTCGATGACATTCCTCACTTTTATCATTTTCGTTGTTTACTTTTATTTTCTAGATGCTGTTTCAGAGGCTTTTCCCATCTGATGACAATAACATTTTTTAATTCTCTGGGGAAGTTTTTGAATATAAGTAGTCAAAATTGAAAAATGGCACAAAAAGCTCTTGGGAGCTTGAAAAAAAAAAAAACATCGCCCTCTGAAACCTGAATCAGTCAAACTCTAATCTGAACTGTCTAGTCACACACACACACATCTACACAGCCTGCAGAGCAAGACAGGTTAAACATTTGCAGGCGACAGTATACAGCAGATAGAGAGGAGCGTTGGCAACTTCCAAAAAATGTCGGCTGCCTCATCTCCTGTTCAGACGAGATAAGAGGAGGGACATGATTTCCACAATTCTCAATGAAGTAAGAAAGGCAAGAAAATGAAGAAGAGCAAGAAACAAGAGATATCTTGTTTAGAGGGGAAAGAAAAGGCCAACGTGGCATGAAACTTTGTCATTGAACAACACAATGACAGCTTTTTTTGTTCTTCTTCTTTCCAAAGAGGCTGATTCCCAATTCTGAGCAGTGCAGCATTTTCAGCTTTGTCTCCCTTCCAGTCCCCTGCTGACGGCCTTTTCACATGCTGTCCTTGGGAACTACATTTGTCTGCTGTGTTATGTGCTTGGGATTAAGTTGTGAAAGTTGTTCTGAATTGTTAAGCACTTATTTCTATCATTCTCATTCTCTGTCTGTCCCCGTGTGTCTGTGTTGTGTGTGTGTGTGTGTGTGTGTGTGTGTGTGTGTGTGAAGGTGAGAGGGGAGCCATCCTGAATGCTAATAGACGCAGAGAACCGAGTGAAGAGAGCTTATGTGCAGAAAAGCTAGTGGACGATTAACTGTCCTGGTCTCAATATAAACCACACACACACACACACACACACACACACACACACACACACACACACACAAAACTCACACACGTTAAGGCTCATGGTGATTATCACTGCTGTTTATTTCTAACAAAGATGTTAAGTTAATAACGAGACGTTAAATAGCATTATTTTTATAATTGCTCATTTACAATCTATTTTCCCTGCTGTGGAATGAATCAACCAAATGACACTACCAACAGTGTGTGTGTGTGTGTGTGTGTGTGTGTGTGTGTGTGTGTGTGTGTGTTTTACCTGCTCTCATCCTCTGAACAAACACACACTTATTTAACAACAGAATTACACTAAATCCGTAATGTATTTTGTTGCTGCAGGCTGTGTGCAAGATTCTACACACAGCTGGTGGCTGAAACATATTGAGGTGAAACCATATAAGCAAAGTTATCTAATTAAGACTTTCCTGTAAATCAGAGACACACAGAGAGTCCTATAGTATATTTTAGAGTTCTTAGAGGTATGGGATCAGATCTGTGTCAATATAATCAAACAAAACTTCTTAAATATCAAACAAAAATAAGAATTTGAAAGAGAATAAAACTCACTGAAGCAAAAAAAAAAAGCCATCTCAAAACTAAAACTTATAACTTTCTATTTGTGTAATCGTGTAAACTATTGGTCCTTTATGTTTTTGATAATGTGTCCTTTTGTTTACAGTTCCCTCTGCGTCTTTCTCACTGATCAGACTTTTGCCCTCACTCTTGGCTTTGCGGTTCCGCTGCCAGCTCTTTCATTTGTCCTGCCTGACTTTTTGTTTGCAGTTCTGAAGACGTTTTGTTTGATTATATTGACACAAATCTGAATCCATATAGAAGCCCTTCAAAGTGTTGCACGTCAATAAAACGTGCAAAATAACAAACACAGTGGTGGATGATGTATTCAGATCAGTTAGTTCAGTACAAGTTGCAATACCACAGTGTGAAAATAGTCAATGATAAGTAAAAGTCCTGTATCTGAAATGTTACTTCATAAAATGTATAAAGGTAGCATTAGCAGAATGTACTTAAGTAACAGTACTCAATGAAGAAAATTCATTGCCTTATTATTACTGATGCATCACTGAGTAAGGAGCATTTTACTGTTGTAGCTGAGGTGAAGCAAATTTTTTTAAACTTTACATACTGTTGGGTAGTTTAATCTTTAACAATTCATTATGTTTTTATATGTGAAATCTTCATTTGCTATTAACTATAGCTGTCAGATAAATCTAGTCAAAAGTACAATATTTCCCTAGGAAACAAGTGGAGTACTCAAGTACAGTACAAATAATTCAACTTAAGTGCAGTACTTGAGTACATGCACTTAGTTACATTCGACCAATGGACGAACAGCTTTAAAATAGACGGCAGTACTAAGGGAGGGGCGAGACCAACTAGACTAAGGTGGAACACAACATTTTAAATAATAAGCATGAGTTTCTATTCCGCATGTGCAAAATTCACCAGTAAAACAAGCACTACAAGTCAGTACAGTGCTAAAGCTAACAGCCCAAGCCCACTTAGAGTTGACAAGAGGAGCTGACCACTACTAAATGAGGCTTAAAAAGCAGTGCAGGCCTTAAACCTGCTCTGGTCTGTCAGGGGTCATGACATTCTGGCAGGGGTTCAGCGGCGATGACTAATTAAGAGAGGAGAGGCCATTGTGACACTCAGGGCTACATTGTTCTCACTCAGGTCCTAGTCTACACAGCTCACACTCACTCAGAGGAGGGGAAAAAAGAGTAGACCATGTAAAGAATGTGCAGCTTGTTTATTCATTATCAAATTCAGTCTTTTCTTAAGGTAATTCTTTAATAGAGGTGAGATAATTCCACTAACTGAACAAATTAACAATCTGCCAAAAGTCATTGACTCAAAGAAAGTCACAATAAGAAAGACTAGTGGTCTTATAAGTATTAACTAGACAAAAGGGACACCTGACTTGAGAAAATGTGTGATTTGTATTAGAAATTTTGAAATTAATTGAAACCCATGACATATTTTTGCTCATTTTTGACAAAAATAAACTAGGTAGGTAGTAGATTGAATGAATTGTTCAAGTCAAATTTTTTTACAGTGTAGAAAGATAGCAGGAAAGAGAAATGGGAAGAAGGCTACAAACATGAAAAAAAACTGAATCGAGAGTCTTTCTTTTGTAGTTCCTGCCGTGTGATTGGAGGCAATAGGCGTTTTCGGACCAGAGGAACTTTTTCATAGTTCTAAGAACAGTTAGAGGACCCCTCCCCTTTTCATTGTGTTTGCACTGCAAGAACTGGGAACGATCGTAGTTTTTAGAACGTCGTTTTGAGGGACTTTTTTAGCTCCTACTTCAGAGTAGGTACTCTCCAGCACAAGAGGAACCTTGAGTGACGTAAGTGTACGGTCATTGGTTGAACACATGAGCCAGTGCAGCACCAGCAGTCGCCATCTGTAACCGCTCGTAACGGTAGCCTTCAAAAATGGAACACGAACAAAAGGGCCGACAGTGAAGTCCAGGCTTTATTGAGCGTATATGCAACGGGGAAAATACAACACAATTTTGACTCGTCAAAGCGAAATACAAAAATCTTGTGTGAAACGTTGTGAGTGACGTCGCTATACCAACTACTAGCCGGCTTACGTCACTTCAGCGTTCCTATTGGCCGTGCAAATGCAAACAGTTTGGTCTGAAAACACCTAATGCTGATTACACAGCAGCACCTACTGGTCAGGCCCACCTGGCAGCAATTAGAAAAGACATGGTGAGTACATCTTGCATGTATGCATACTGAAGTGTTCTTCTAAAGACTAAACATGCACAAGGGCTCTCATCTACTCCTGCAACCTTTTTGGAGCCGGCTGACCTTCCTCTGTGTGTTTCAGGAAGTACTGGATAAGTGCAAGGTCCCCTCTGCAGACACAGCGGGACTGACTGCACTGTTCTGGAATGTGGGCTGCTTTCTGTGCACTCTCCTGTACACAACAACCCCCCCGACCTGCTCTTTATCAAACATCGGCCCAGATTTATCTGAGCCTAATGCATGCATACAGACAAATGCTGCATCCAACAGATAGCATTGGAGAGGAAGGAAACGAAGACAGTGGATGGGTGAGGTTGGAGAGGAGAGCTCATCTGTTTCAGAGTCATTCAGAGAGACAGGTGCAGACAGAAAGAGAGAGAGACTGTGCCAGGCAGGCAGGGTTTGGGGGTTTTTGCTGTGTTTTCTCTCCATGCTCAACTGCTCTAACATCGCCCGCAGCTCGCCTCAGGGTCTGCAGACTGTGTGGGCTTTACTAACATGCTAGTCAGGAAAGTAGACTAAGTTCACTTACCAACAACAGCACAGAGGATTAAATGCTAACTTTTGTGCAGAACTGACTTGCCCAAGGGATTTCCAAAGTGTCATAATTTTTGATTTGTATTTTTTAAATTGTTCTTTAATTTAACAGAAATCACCCAGATAGTAGACCCCTGGAAACCCCTATAACTGTTGTAGCCAACATAGTATAGAGAATCCACTTAGAGGTCAACTGGCTGCTACACTACGCAGTGGGACAAAAAATGTTAACACCGCTCAGGTTGACAAATCAATCTTAAAAGCAAGTCACATTTCTCCAAAGGATTTGCAAACTTTACGCTTTGAGGGAAAATATTTCATTCATATTCATATATTCATTCACTGGGCTTTATTCTTTATAGCTATTAACTGTGCAAAGGTAAAGCTGCACTATGCAAAGATCAGTAAAACAACAAAACAACTGTTGGCTTTTGACTGCAGTGAGAGAGGCAAAAAAAAGGGATAAAACTAACATTTTGCTGACAAATCAGTTCACAAATGTCAATCTGTGTGTTTGTTTGGTGAGAAACATTCTGATGTGAGAATATAAAAGGAAAGCAGCGTGTTCATGCTGCTCCTTGCTCTTTTCTTCCAGCTTGAAGTTGAACGGACTCATCTCTCTTCAACACGTTGGCTCAATGATTTAGTTGGGCACCTCGCCACTTTGGTTTCCTTTAAAACCTGCCAGACAAGGTGTCTCATTTAGACAACAAAGAGAGGGAGGCACTCTGACAGCTGGAGGCTTGATCAAAGATGTCTGATCAGAGCTGGATCCACTCAGACATGTTTTTGACTCTGTTATGTAATGCTTTAGTTTTCCTTCTGTCTCTCTAAATCTCTCTCTCTTTCAATTTGTTATGGACATGACTGTTTGAAAGAGCATTTTCAACAAACAGCAGTCTACTGTAAGCCAAAAAATACCAAATCCATAAACTAATTCAGACCATTTTAAGATCTATAATATAAATAACAAATATAGACCTGTATAAATATATAAATAAATATATAAATAACACATGATAATCAGTATTTATAATAAAATGTCTCTCTGCCTGTCACTGTCTCTGAAAACCCTTAAACCCTGACCTTTGTGGGTGCACTTCAAACATCTCTGTCTCCCTCCATGTGAGCCATTTTGATTGGGTTAAATCCCTCTATGATTGACAGCTGGTGTCAGTCCTGCCTCTGGAACAGCTCATGATAATGGCCTCCGGTCCCTCATCAAGGCCACAAAATAATACAGTGAAGAGGCACTCATCCAGATCCAAATGTGTGTGCGCATGTGTAAGCATGTGTGTGTGTGTGTGTGTGTGTGTGTGTGATGCTGAGCGGGAAGGCCCATTAGCATTCATCAGTGGGATAATAGGCCAGCGTTAATGTCAGCTGTTTATATAAATAATAACTCATAAAGCCCTGGCGTATATGGGCTGATAGAGCATGCTTTTCTCCACGCCACATTTAGCAGGGTGTGTGTGTGTGTGTGTGTGTGTGTGTGTGTGTGTGTGTGTGTGTGTGCAAGTGTGGAAGGGTGGCGAGGGACTGAGGGGCTAGAGCTCCCTTAGTCTCAGATGGAACCGTTTGACACTAAAGTGAATTTATTGACTGGTTAGATAAACATAAGACAAGGCAGGCTTACTTTCCAGATATAACTAAAGGGGCGAGACAGCCTTGTGGTGTGTGTGTGTGTATGTGTGTGTGCTGAACATCTGCACAAAAGAAAAGTAGTCAAAAGCACAAAAACACAAATGACTGCATTTTAAAAAAGGCACCAAACTCATCATCAAATTAATGACATTTTCTTGTTATCAAGATTTATCATAGATTCCAGGTTTAAGGGGAAATTAAATTAATCATCCACAAAACTGCCCTGTTTTGGAAGATAATTCCTTTCCATCCAACTATATTCAAGTTGTGTCATCTAAAATAAAATTCTGACAAAACGACTCCTGCATCCACAGTTGCTGCTCTGCAAATTTCCCCATTTCCTCTTTGGTATTTTAAGCGTTGGAGTCAAAGTGTCATTTAAGTCAGCCTGACTTCACATTCCTAATTTATAGCAGGGGGTGGGAAGGCCTGCTTAAATATAAATGGTGAAGTAAAGCACTTTAAGAGCAAACCAAATGGTGCCCAGAGCTGCTTCACCTACATCAGCCGTTAAAGAAGAAGATTTGATGTTAGAAGAAGTGCATAACAATGTATGGTAGAGTATGATTCAGGGAGGGCTGTGTGCATGAAGTGAAGAAAAGATGCTGCAGGAGCATGACGCAGACACTCACACATGTATACATACAGAAGAGTGTGTAAGTTGTTTCAGTGAACAGACAGAAATGAGTGTGATGTCCTTTCTTAGTTTTCTTTGTTTTTGCCTTTATCTTTACTCATAAAGCAGAACAATACAGGAGATAAATAATCTATGATAAACAAACAACTGTTAATTAGTGTGATTTTCCTAAAATGTACGTGTGTGTGTGCGTGTGTACACTCATTATCTCTGCCAGCGCTTTAGCACCGATCGCAATTCTTTTTAATTAACCCACGCTGTGTATTTTTATCTTACAACTCAGTGCTGCTGTGCTGCACGCCTATCAAACAGACAAAGGAGACAATATATCAAACAGTCATGTGTGGGAGGGAAAGGCAGCGATCAAGACTGAGATGCAGTGAGTCAAGGAAAGAAATAAGTGGGCAACAAGGTGTCACCTCTAATGAGCGGATTTGTGTTTTGCGAATCATCTTAGTCATACAGCTGTCAGGTTACAAAGACTCAGGTAGCACCAAGAATTAGCCACTGCATGGATGCTTATACTCACACTGTGGCACTCCTGCTCTGAAATAATAATAAATGAGATATCCCTTTATGGGTATTAACCTGGAAACCTTACAGTAATCTTGGATTTGGGAAAGGTTTAAATCTTTGTTTTACAAATGTATCTATGTTGCACTGTTTGTGTCTTCTCTACTACAGCTAGTTCAACAATCAACAAATCAAATAAAATGTGCAAAAAAGTAGCAGATAGAGGGTCCGGTTTACCACTGCAACAACTCCAACTAACTTTAGGATAATGTGTTTAAGGTTAAGGTGGACAAGGCATCATCAAGCAGCATGAGTGGCTCAAAACTGTACTTAGGTACAGTACTTAGTAAATGTACTTAGTTTCTTTCCACCGCTGCTAATTTTCATATTATCAAATCACAATGTGGGCAAAATCAAGATAACAACAACATTTATTAATATCAGGTGTAAATGCAAAGGCCCAGATGTCATTATCCAGATAATGCATCCAGATACAGATCACATGTTAATACGGGTTGTACAGTATATGGGGCCCAAATAAAAAGGTAGGAAAGGTGAGAGTCAGACATCCCTGAAAACTATCTAAAAAGTGTTTTACGGCATGGCTAGATCTTATTTGAGTAATACTGCACTACTGTAACTTCAGATGCACAAAACACACGCTGCACTAACTGTCTAGCCACAGACAAATGCTGTAAGAGAACACTTAAGGATTAAAACATTTCCTGGCCTCCGTAACAAAAATAAAAAAAAACTTGGCCAGGTTGATTTTCAATGAGACTAGAAAGAGAAAGGCAGACAGACCACCCAGAAACCCACAGCAGAAATTCAGGTGAGAATCCTGGCAAGCTGCATGGAATACCACACAGGAAAGTTGTTTGTGAAATAAGCCAACAGCAACGTGTTTGGCAGCTTGAATGTCAATCAACTCTTTTTCATTTTGACTCTTTCATTATTCCCTCAATTGCTTGTGCATTTGCTTTACTCCTCTTTCCATACCTCACCCTTTATTTGCTCTTTGCTATTATTCTATAACGTGAAGGAGGGATCAATTAAACACCTCCTACACAGGTCAGAGCAGGTAGTGGAGGTAGTGATGGGCTAAGACTGACAGACAAACTGGGAGAAATCCTCTTCACGGGGAGTTCAGCGTGCCTGACACTTCCCAAGGTCATTTCTGCTCTCCCTGCAGAGAGCCTCTGTCACTTTTAATAACTTTTAAAGAGAACACTTTTTTTCTCTGCTCTGACAGGCTGAGGAGTAGAGGGACCAGTCGTAGAGTGAGACAATCACAAAGTGCAGACAGAGCGAGGAAGTGTGAAGTGAGGAGACAAGCCTGCAATGACTAACAGTGTACGCTGTTACTTTATGAAAAGTATCGCTATGCAGAGCAGAAATATGAAGTCTGATGTCAGTCGCTCTTTCTGTTTCAAGTTAGCTTGGGCAGGGAGCAGTCGGTGTGGTTGTAATCACTATTCTGTTATCTGTCCCTACTGCGCTTACCATTGATGTAACACTATGGCAGGATATGATGCATTATGACACAATGCAGCATAGTGTGAAACATATGGACATGGATTTTCTGCAGATAGAGAGAGGTACACACAGAGGGGCAAGCCATGCTGAAGAGTTATACCTACTGCTTTAAGGTGCTCTGGATTAATGTCTCAACCAAATGGCATATGTTACATGTTACTGTCACTCAGTAGGATATATTATTAGGGCAACAGAGGTACTAAGTGGGTATGAAAACTATACTATAATAATGACTGGCAGAAATAGCGTGGCATACAATATGTACTGTCTACAGGGATCAATTTTTTTCTCTCCCGATACCGATTCCAAGACCCAGACTCAGGGTATTTCCCAATACCAAGTACCGTACTGATACCAGTGTTCTCTTCCTCCCAAATTCAAAATCTGTGTACCTCAATGAGTGGAAGTTATTGCAAATCATCATCATCATTTTTATGTAGGGTAACATGAGGCCAGGGATTGCTGTGACACGAAAAGCTGAGGTGATGGCAAGCCATGACTGAATGAATGTAACTGGTAGACACTGACATTGAAAGTGTATTTAATGTGGATTGGTCATGTCATGGTCGATACGCAATGTACTTAATCAGGTCAGAGACCAATCCGGCTTTTCGAGGCAGTGCATCCCTACCATTTCAGTTTAGCTTATTGTTTGGGTTTAGTTGCAATACTTATGTTTTCAAACAGGTAGTGTTTTCCAGTCTTTAAACTCTTAAAAAAATGACCATATTTTTTTTGTATCATGTCTACCTCCATACCTGTTCCTGTCGGTCAAGCCATCGGTCCACCATCGGATGGTTGGCGCTGAGGGAAGATCGAGTCATCTCTCTCTGGAACTGAGTGGTCCAGCCACTCGCATCACGAGGAAGACTCCGATAGGCATGGCCTCCTCTACCCTGCAAAGGAACAGGAAGAGGAGGAGATATCAACATCACTGCAAGACAATTACACAGAAGCTACTATCAGAAGGAAACGTTTACTTACACCGATCATACCACTGCTGCCACAAAGGAATGACTAGGCGCATAATAAGCAATCTAAAATTCCTCATCAACAAACAGTTTCAAAGACTGATCCATCCTCCATATTTTTGGCCATAAAAGACAGTTTTGTGGGTTGGTGTTGTGTGTAGCAGCTGGATGACAGACATTTTGTGATGGAAGTCGATTAGTTTATCTTGGACTTTTGCCACACACCGATACTCTGTTGTTCATTCAAGTCTCACTCCATTCCACCCTCACCCCTTACCCTTCCCCACATCTAAAACTGAGCCACTAATAAGAGGCCTCTTATAATAAGACAGCCACAGCTGAGCCATTCCATTACCCAAAAAGCACCTTCCAAAATGCTCCTGCCAAGGTAATGTCAAACACCAGCAGACTTGAGCAGCACAAAAACATTACATTCCAGACATGCTAGCCTTAGCACTGCAATTGAAGGTCAAGGTGGCTGAAGCTATTTGAATAAAAATGAAAGCAAATTAATATTAAAAATCACAGTGAAGACAATGATTCACCAAGACAGACAAACAGAACGAGAATGATTTAAGGTCTGAAAAGTTATGACAGACAGAAACAGAAGTTTGGGTTTCTGTAATGAGACATCACACAACAAAAGAACACAGACAAAAAGTTAAAAAAGCAAAACTCCCAAGTGGCTTGTTGCAGAATGAGAGGGAGGATGACAGACAGCCGAAGAGATGAACAAAGGCAAAAGAAAACAAGTTATATTCAGTGTGTGATAAAATAGCAGATAAAAATTAAAAAAAAGAGAGCGAGAAAGAGCAGGGGAGAGATCCCTATTCCCTGCATGCTATAATAAGCCATGTGTGTTTTAGTGCAGTTGAATGTAGCGTGACGGGGCCTGAGGAAGCACTGCAGACAGGACTGTAAAACTCAGCCGGACACGTGGGCTCTACTGAGACGGCCCCTGATAGCCATCGTGGCCTCAGCCACAGCCATGCAACACGGCGCGACAATGGACCCCTCTCCACAAACTTTTACGACACATCAGATCGTAAAATGCGGAGAAACCCAGATACCAGAGAGGTAGCAGTAAATCAACAGGCTCATATCCACTGCCTAATCCCTTTAGTTGACTGCTAAGCGTGGAGAACCCAGGGTATGAGTTACTGTAAAGTCATTGAGAGATGTGATGAGTTTACAGTGCTAGCTGATGACTGAGGACTCCCGTTGGCTTATATTATGGAGATTTAGCAGAACCAAGCCTTACTCAGCTATAACTGGACTCACAGGGAATTGAACAGAACATGGCTGGCTGTAGTGTGTAAATGTAGGAAATTACCCCAGACAGTGGGGAGATAGTGTCTGGCTTGTATCCATACGCTCTTTTGGCAATGCTAATCACTGATGTATGGTTCCCTTTGAGAACAATGTTTGTGGCAAGACATAAATATATCAAATGCTGACTAATACATCCAACATCTGTTGTTGATTGCATAAAAATAGATTTCATCTTGGACTGAGGGTGAATATATGACAGTCGGACGTATGGAAAAGAGATACTGGGGATTATGAGCATTAGGACTCCCTTTTTATTAAAAAATCGAACGGCCCTGTCAAAAACTGGACAATTTGAAAATAAATGACAGCCTCCTAGTGTAAGCTCATTACTTTTCAAACAAGTTGCCAGTGACAGGAAGATGACTTAAATGGATACAGATAACTGATCACCTGCTACAGAACTAAATGGGGTACTTGAACATTACACTCAGTAAGGCTTTATTTCCAGAATCTACACAATATCAATAATCTAATTAGCATTCCTGTTGTCCCATTCAATCAGATATCAACCAAACATCATTAAGGATGTTTAAAATGATGTAAAGTCTCAATTAAAGATGTCTTTTGGAGTAATCCAAAAAAGGAACCACTTTTTACTTTGATCTGTGGTGTAATGTCATAGTTGTTGTCGTTATATGATGTGCTAATGTGCAATAATTTGTTTATAATTTAAAGTGAAATCATGTTAAGTAAATTCTAAAACCCGAACCCTGCTTATACCACAGTGCAAAGCAACCAAACTAAATTAATATCCTGCAGAATGCAGACAAAAACGGAGGCCACAGGGCAGAACAGCAGAGCCATATTGCAGAATTGGCCCTATTAACACTGTTTCTGAGCACACAAGCTCCTGGTTTTAACAAACATTTTAAGATATTTGCTCAGTGTAACATGGACCAGAAAAGAAGCCATCCTGACAAAATGAAAGGTCTAATAACCATTTCACCTCCAACTTTTCTCTCCGCCCTCTGCTGGGGAGTGTGCTGTTACATTGTTGAGGTTCTGACAACTAAAGTGTCTTTAAATAGGATTATAAGGCACAGCTTCCAGACACACTAATCACGTGGGGGTTTGCCGTGTCACGTTCCAAGCACTCAATCATCTCCCTTTTTTAACCTCCCTGTTTCATTGGGAACGTATCTCTTTCTCAGCAAGAAGTAAAGGTCTGTCAGGACCATGTGGAGGCAGCCATTTTGAGAAGTTAATTGGCTTCCCTTCTCTTTCGGAAGCCACAGGGAGGATGTACCTGAGCTACACTTTTTTTTAGGATTTATAATCAGAGGCTTAAAGAGCCTCACAAAAGGTGAATTCGGAACAAAGGGAAAGTGTTAAACAATCTCTGCTTGTCTTTTTGGAAGACAAGACGGGGTGTTATCAGAATGAACTAGTTTCAGATAAAGACTATCTATTCCACTGCTGGATATCTGCAAGCAGGGCAGCACAGGTCTCATATCTAACAGTTATTTCTTTGATTTGGGGTGCAGAGAAAAGAAGGAATGAAAATGAGGGAAGAAAGCAGTAAGGAATTTAAAAACAGAGAGACTGCTGGAGGTTGGAAGATTTCGGAGCACATATCTCTGACATTATAATTGATGCAGCTCCGGTACATCTGAAGCACTGCGGAAAATAACTTCTGGGCAAGATGCTGTTTGAATCAGTATATACTTCTTGACAGTGGTGTACAGAATTTATGCAATGTCGATCTTTTTTAAATTCCCTTGAGTTTTAACACCTTTCTAGATTCACATAAACCTTTATGACATAAATGGTACATAGTATTTTTGAGGTATTTCTCTTGATAGCAGTCGAAAGTCAAGGTTGACACACATTTCAAGTTACCAATGCATCACTGACCAGATTTATATGTTACCTTTCGTTCCAGGCTGCCGGTGTTGGCGCTTGTGTTTGGTTTGTGGTTGTACTTTTGGAAGCCAGCAGTTGTGGACCAGCGAGTTGGGTTTTTTCTGGACGGTTCCTCTGGACCAACCAGGACCTCGCCCGGAGAAAGGTCAGCCAGGGAGGGATCACTGCTGCGGCGGACATGGAGAGGCATGTCTGTGGAAGGGAAAGTGGAGTACAAGGTAGGTGGAAAGAAAAGGATAAGAACGGAAAAGGGAGAGTGGTGTAATGAGAAAAAACAGGGGACACGGAGGAAAAGAGAGTTACAACAACATCAAACCACTTGCTGCTTTAGCTACATATTGATCAGATCACTTCAGTATTCCTCACAGTGGCACATTTCTGGGGCCACTGCTTTGTCTGCTAGCCATAAGACCCCTACATTACATCTTTAATTGCACTACACATCAGCTGAGACATGTGATTATAAATACTGTTTCCATAAAAGTCTATTGAGCCCAAAAGGAAACATTGTACAACTCAACTATGAGAGTTTAGGTTTGGTTTGGCTTGAGTCCTGCTATGGTGAAAGAAATACACTGTGGATATACTTTTAGCTGGAAAATTACCCAGACAGCTATAAAAAAAATGTAAATACAAGAAAAAATGATGTATGTGAAAAATTATCCACCCATTTCTCAGCCTAGCCACCCTAAAAATAACAATTACAATCGTAATTGCTGCAAAATTGCTCATACATCATGATCTGACTCTCAAGATAAGGGTCATTCTTACACACTGCACTACCGACTGAACCAGATTCTGGAAAGTTTCCCAGGATTGGAACTGGGTCTCAAAAATAACCCCAGCCACCAAACATCTACAAGGAACTGCACAGGAAACACTGGTCCATGTTACACCTGCCACATTGACCGATCTGCAACTAAAACTTGGTATAAAGTTCTCATATTTGATCAGCGCTGCCAAAACAAGCAGAGGGAATGACGGTGCCCCACACTTCACACTCCAGTTAAAACATTCAGTGAGAAATCCTGCTGATGTCTGTTACACAGGGAAGGCGGTAAGTATATCCGTGAACTGTGGTGTAAATCATCTGGATTTTCCCAAAAGGCCATATGGATTTGTTTATGATGTTCAAGCAGCCTGCACATTACACCCATAATTATGCAAATAGTTGGGTAACCACCTGTCATCCATCAGCAGATCATTGCAGCGAGCATATGCCGGTGCTAAGGTTCCATCTCATACACCAGAGACATGTCTTAGTGGTGGAAGCGACGCATTTTAATCACGGCTTATGCTGTGCCGCAACTCGTACGTATTTAATATTGTGACAAGACTGGGTAGTTTTGAATGCTGCTGTAAGTGTTTCTTGTGACCGCCTCCAGGGTAGCCAGAGAATGAAGACAGTATAATTATGTGACTGAATCCCAAAAATAAAGGTGAGATCGACAAGTGTTTGTCAGTGCCTTTATACTCCAGACAGAAAAATCACACCCTTGTTTTCAATATTCTGTCAAACACTAATCTTTTCAATAAAGCATCTCTCTTGACCTCAGTGACTCACATGTCCTTCACCTGTACTTGCTCTAATATGCTCACAGCATAAAACATCCCTTCTACCTCTCTCCTTCTTAACTATTTATTTCACTCCTACCTACCATCCCTCCTACCATTTCCTTACTAACCCTTTGCTTGTAAGGTTGTTGGTCTACCTGGGTGGAGCTTATTCTGCTGTTACACTTGTTGAGAGTCCCTCTGGTTCCTTGCTTGCCTGTAGTCTGTGGTTGCTGGGGTTTTCACTTTATTTGAACTATGACATAAACCCAAGTTGTAGCAGTCTACATAGTTGAGGTTCAACAATGCTTTTTCACATACAATGAAGGTGACTGTATATGATTGTTTTCTATACTTCATACAATACTCCATATTGGACGATTAAGTGCCTCACAATTTACGTTCAGTGCCAACTTTCATTGGATATGCAGGAATTACAGTGCCCTTTTTGTAGCAGGATGAAAAGTGGGTGTGTGGAGGTTGGGGTGGTGTGGATGAATGTGCAGCACATGTGACTTTCACGCAGGAGACCAGAGTTTGTGTCCCAAGTGTTTTAGTTGCCTAACCCTAACTGTACCTTATCCATAATTTACCTGCCATAGCCATTTTTTCCCCTAACCATAACCATACCACGATTGCAGAAAGAGAGAATTTTAAAAACGTTGGCATTGGACGTAAAAAATTGTGTCAAGGAACATATTTAAATCAATCTGTTTTATGATGTGACAACGCTATGGTTAAAGATTAGTTAGGTGACTTGGTTAGGTTTAGGGTAACATTGTGGTTTGGGTTAAAATTACTACTTTGCTAAGGTTACGAGAGTTTTGTCATCATAGTTACAATATTAAACACATGGTAAAGGTTATGGAATGATCATGGTCATGCTTTAGAAAAAACAATGTTAACTGTTGGTTGGAAACAGGAAAGGAACAGCTCATGTTAAAGTCAGACGTGGACTTTGTCATTCTATAATAATGTCACCTGACTTCCTCCTTTGCTCTCATCACAATTACTATGGCCGCTGGAGGGACACTGTTGTTCTTCTTGGGAGGACAGTCTCGGGGAAAGGGTTGGACACAGAACAGCACTCGGCAATCCACAGTCAGGACTAAGTGACATCACAGCAGGGTAGCTTTATGCATCACATAACCTTACACTGATGTCCTCAGTCAGTGGTGTTGACTTGTTTCATTACTTTCACTAAATTTTACAGCACTTTAATTGTGATCAAACCACACTTGATGTATAGTATAAACACAAAATATTGCTGGTCATTAAATTTAAGCTGTATATTATAAACCCATCTTATTGTTGCAAACTTTATGTTTCAGTCTCACTTCCAAAGCTCCCAGAGTGGCTGATGCCAATGCAGAAACATTTGCGCCATTATCCTGTTTCAGCCAAACACATCTATTGTTACATGTCCCACTGCACAGCCCTCTCCTTCCACTAAGAGCTGGGGGATTCTGGCAGGGAGCCTTTATAGGCAAATAACTATATGATGACATATGGAAACTTCTAAGAACTTTCTCAGCAAACAAAAAGTGGAGTTGATGAGAGGGGTTTCAAACTACTTTTTCCATGTATCTTGAGTTAATAAAATCTCTATTTCTCATGAGGGAATCATTGCTGCAAGTCAAGTTGTCATAACAGGTAGCTTGTAAAACCACACTTTCAAAGTAGCTTTCCCAATACTGTTAAAAGTCTTCCTGCTTATCAAACCACTCAGCTGACAGACCATGCCAACAAAACTCACCAGCAGCTTTTAATATATTCGGTATTCCCCTGTTACAAATGTGTTTCATTTATTTTGGCCGTTGTCTGTAGGCTTCCTCAGAGGAGGTTGGGAATTGAGAAAAGAAACCACAGCTAGCAGCAAGACGGCCGGTCATTGTGTGTTTACTCTTTAAATTAGGTTGAAGATTCAGTAATGGCATTTAATAGAGTTTGCCCTCTCTCGGTACCGGCTGGTTCACATCCAGTTCAGGGCTCTACAGACATTCACCTCAGACAGAGGGGGTAATTAATGTCCAGTATTATCCTACATGACAGGCTTAGAGATGACACACACACACACAAATACAGAAAGAGGGAGTGACAGTGAGATCCACAGAGACAGGGAAAAACTGAGAGACATTAAATGACACAAAGTAAGGGATATAAAAGTACAGATGTCCTGAGATTGTATAAATCTGAAGCTCAGCTCTTACTGGACGCATATCTGGGTCTTTTGAAACCATGACATCGTTCTTGCTTTATGCAACGTGATTGTTTCCAGATGCTAAAAGACTAAAATGTCCATTGTTAGGGACTAATCATTTTAATTAATCACAATTATTTGTATCATTTGAAAACCATGCATACCCAACATTCTTACAAAATAACTGAATTAGATTAAAATGCTGAATATAAATACAGTTGGGAGAGCCTGCAGCTGAACTTGAGAATTTCCATAAGAGATGCGGCATTACATCATGTGTTGATACATCACATTAACTAGAAGATGTCATTTAATGTTGAATTTATAAAACACTAGATTAGGCCAATCTCTTTTCTGATTTCATCAGATCATCTAATTGTTGTTGATTATGCTTTCCCTATCAGATTACACAAAATCCCAGATTTAGATACACATGAGTGAAATATATAAAGGATTTACTTTGTGTGAGGGAAAAATCACCTCTTTGCACTGTGGATCTATGTTTACACATCAACTAATAATGTCTGGATGTTTTACGATGCCATTGGCATCTAGATGTTGACAAGAATGACACGTTCCCATTTAGTCTTTAATAAAATGCTGATCCATCACGGGTACAAATCCTTACAGATTAGCATATGATAAATAAGTGAGTGTGTGCTTGTTTGTGTGCACACTGTTTAGAAGTTCACAATATGAAAATTCTCTCCCTCCCCGTTCTCCCTGACCAATTTTCCTCTGCTTAATTTGTGATGGGATTATCCTGGCAGTCCAAAGGGTTTGGTTGGTCCCACGTTTAATAACCAGCACCGCCATTTCAGACTGAGCCAGCTATCGATCCAGGCTGAAGAGGGAGCAAGACCATTGGGAGGGGGGTGGCTAATAAAACGAGGCCCTAATCCAGCCCCTGTAGTGAGGGATTATGGCCAGGGCGCAGGGTCATAGAGATGTACACACGCCACAATTCACCACAGGAAGAGGTCAGACTCTCCAGGGGCTATTACCTCGTATTGCGCTTTGTCCTTTATTTGTCTTTCACACTCACCTTGTTTGGAGGAGAAATATATTAGCTTGTATGAATCACCATGGATAAAAGCAATGCCATATATACACAGCACCAAAGTCAATATTAAAGTAATTTAGTTTAGTATTAGATTGAAAAATGCTGTAAGGTTATGGGCCTACAGTGTGGGCACAGCTACTGATTTTAATTATTTTCATGGCCAGAGGAACCTGCAGCACAGTTTGAAATGGGAAGGAATATATTTTTAGTAGGGGTGGCGGGCCTTGCTTCAATTACAACCAACAGTACGTGCCCACTCCACTGGCAAAAAGCACTGACATAAGCCATCATGAAAATAAAACCATAAATGACTTGTTAAGAATGGCAACCAGTTGTAAAACAGTCTACTGGACTCACTATTGTGAAGTTTAGGATGTTTCACTGTTCATCCAAATGGCATCTTTAGTTCTGACATCACACAAAGTCAGACGACATAGAAAAGCATCCACTAAGAATCAATTATAATATACTATATATAACAATCTCTTGCAATGTTCAAACAATGTAAAAGCCTATTATAGGTGTTCCAGATATGAAACGAAACATTATTCAGCATATTGGCGTTTTGCCAAACACATTCAGGTAAAAATGATGATCCTATGACACCAGTGACCGCCCAGCAAATTGTGTGTGTTGGTCCAATTAGGAGCAGGAAGGGTTTATGTTGTTGTTAGATATAATTGTTAATCATCTATTGTCAAGTTCACCCATAATAATGCTTGCTTCAGTTATAACCAGAACAAGAAGGGATGGCTTTATGGTATTATTCAATGGGTTTTTTTTGTTGTTTGCTTTTGTACTACTGCCATTTGGAGTGACAGAAACGGTTTGTTTTAACCATTTACAGTATCTTTACTTTAGCTTTTTGTTGTTTTTTTTCAACTAGTCTTTCTGCAGTCTTAATCAACTTACAATTGACTCAGGTTGGTGGAAAACTGAGGCATGTCTAGTGCAGTCTACCACAGACAATAACTATAAAGATCAGCATCACACAAATTTGTAATGTTACATGTTGATTTTTCTCCTAAATACAAATATGTAGATGTATATTATCAAATCATAATTTCTATTTTTTCAAATTAGCTGAACTTCACAATTTTCCATGTAACCCCTGGTAACTGCAGAAGTACCCCTGGTTGGGAATCACTGGTCTAGAATATCAACCAGCTATAGTAAGGTTCAGTATTCATCGAGGTGGTGTCTTTAGTTCTGATATCCCACAGGGGTATCACCTTGCAAAGCCAAAACTTCTTAAGTCTTATTAGCTGGTTGACTGAGGTTACAGTAATATACACAGACAACCTATTGAATACCATTCCAATTCCATTCCATACCAATAACATTTTCTGCAGTTGCATGGTGTAAAAATGTCAAAAACCTTGCACCTTACACCACAACCTTACACCAGCCTGCAGTTATATCTACCTCACTTCATTTTCCCACTTCTCCCTCAAGTGGCTCTAATAACACAGCAAAATCAACTTCCAACTTAGTGGTGAAAAAGATGGGGGTCAGCTCTAATGTATTAGCCGTGGACGTTTCCAATCACTGAAATGGCATGAAGTAAAGAGAGAGGGTCCTTACCACTGTATACCTGGAGAGGAGGGAGTGGCCCTTCTTCCTGACTGGCTGCCAATTCTAGGTAATGGAGCTACTGTCTCAGCATAATGATAAGGTTACAGAAAGGACACGCTAAGGAGGGTACCTGTATGTGTGTTTGTGCTTGTTCTCTCACATTTCTATTCTTATGTTGACCAAATGACCTCACAGGGATAGAAACATTTGCAAAATCCTGAGTAAGTTCTGCCACTCCTCACTTTAAAAATGAGTTAGGCTTAGACTTGGGTATTAAAGAGGTAGTGCACACTTAAACGTGTTTTTGAGCTGTAAACTAAATGATATGACTGTACTGTGACGAAACACATCAATGCTGCTGTTAATATTGACATTTCTTACCAAATTTATAAAAATCGGCATTTCATGGGTTGAAAATGGCTCAACGCGCCATCTACTGTTTTAAATCAGCCCTGAACCTGCGAGGCCAATGCTGACAAATAGTCAACCGGCTGGGACCTGTCTACGTCATGAAATGTATATAAATAAAGACTCTAATAAGTGTCAGTCAGTCTCCCCTGTGTCCCCTGACCCACACACTACACCACGCCTCCTACAGTTGTTGTTCCCTCGCTCGTTGCATTTTTTATAAATGCTGGGAGAGAAGGTTCTAGCAGAATTTGAGGGCGGAGACTTTAGCGTTGTTGTACAGTGTTGTATTCTGGCAAATTCAGAGGAACTTATAAGAGTATAACTGAGGTTTTTACCACTTAATGCTAGGAGAATTGTTAGAGCTGGCTTTTGGTTACCAAAAACGACTTTACATAGAAGCGCAGATGGATTACCAAGTAAGATGGACACACTTTAACACTGTTTAAAAAATCATCAGGTTTTAGAATCGGATTAAAGGGAGAGCTTCTTTCTAGACTCACCATTTTTGCACTGACATTTAACAATCATACAAGGAGAAATCCGCTGTAGAAGAGTGAGGTACATCCTTCCTCCACATGCAAAAACACTAATAATTCAGAATTCAGTGTTGTTGTGACTCTTACTTTTTCTTGACTGGAACACCATTCGCTCTAATATCACTGATGTCATTGACACCTGAAAGCAACAAGCTGAAGCCTGTTCTCTTGAGGTTGTCAAAATGTCTAGGAAAATCAAGAAATCTTTAACTTAAAGGCTAAATATAAACAAAATCTCATAGGGCTCAAAACTGCTCTTTCCATCATCTCTGTGGTTTGAAACGTTTAAGCATGGTGTTGCAGCAGGTGTTTGTCATCCACTGTCAAACCTGCTATGACATCACTAATTGAGGTGTGGCCACGAGTGCAACAGGCTTGGGAGTTTGACAGCAATTTCTTTTCCTGCGGATTTACCCTTTAATCAGAATATGAGATGTGGGTTTAGGAAAAGTAGGTACAATAATACATTACAACATACTGTAACTCCTGCAGTGTACTGAACATCACAATGTATACAAGGGTGGAATTTTCCTGTACGCTGAGATATGGGTTAGAAGTTATGGAATAAATAAAGTTAGGTCTTTACAAGTATTTAAATACAAATGTGTGCATACAGTATACATACCGTACTCAGAGTCCGTGCTTTCACGTCGATCTGATTTAAATATAAATGCCAAGCGACCATGGCTTCATGAAATGTCTAAAAGCTATTTTTTCCTGGGCTACTTTGAATATTTCAAGCCCGGGCCAGTTCAATGTCTGAATAAATTATGGCACTGAGCCATTTTAACTCTCTTCTCCAACCACTGACTACATATTGATGTCCCTTGTGTGTGACGAGGGGGATTTCCACTGAATACACCCTGACCTGAATCATCCCCACTGAGACAAAAGTTCCATTTTTGAAGGGAGCAAGACAGTTCTGGAGTGGTGGGAACCAGTGCTGTGGAGAAGGAGCTGAAATATGTATTAGACTTAAATAGGACACTGGTCAACCAAAGGCCAAACGGGGTTGAGAACACCACTCAGAGTGCTTCTGTGAAGTATTTAGCAAACTCTAATCTGATGTAATGTCAGAGAGTGAGAAGAGACAAACTCTGAATAAACATCAACTACTGTCCTTTACCAAGAGCAGAAGATAAAATCCAGCAGACGGATGGCTGGAAAAGGGAAGTTATGAAAACAAAAACCCTATTTGGCTTTAGTGCTAAGTGCCCAAATGTCTATACGTTGTGTGTGCCTGCTTCTATGCATATGTATGTTATAAATTTGAATGTGCAGACTTATCTGTGTTCGGGCTTTCATGTACATGTGAACCTGTGCATACAAATCAATTTTTACATTTTTATGTTCTATTTTTCCTGAGTAAATCCTCTGGGGAAGGTGTAAACACAACTGAAACATAGAAATATGACTGGCAGCGCCCTGCTTTCATTTTCATTCTAGACCTGAACCTCAAAAACTGAACCAGTGAATAAACTTGCATTAGCAAACCGTATTACAATGCTACAAATCTGTCTTTGGAAACAAAAAAAGTCCATCATTCAGTGTCTTTAGGTTATAAAAAAAATTCAATCATATGTTTGTCAACTTCTGTTTACCAGTGCACCACTTGGCTGGTACACACACAAAAGGACATGTTTATAGAGAAATCAAAGCCCTGGCTTTGTCCACCATACTGTTTACAGGATCTAAGGTGAAGTTCTTCATACAGCAGCCTGCTCTCGCAACCTGGCCCAAAATATCACTTGGCTCGCTGTGTAGCCTCTGTAGGAAAGAATCTCCACCTCTTTTGATGGTTGATACAACTAATACATCTCTGTGCCAGAACTATATATCAGGGACATCTCTTCAAAATGAACTGTTAGAACTAAGCCTCTGCAGTTAAAGTGACCTTTTCAATCTTCTTTGGCCTTATTTGGCATGGAGTGTCAAGCTGAAAGATCTCACAATGGCACAGATGTGATCCAATCTATAACCTTATTTGGTAACGCTTATATATTGTTCTCGCTTTAGATCCAGTAGCTGCAAAAAGCATAATTAACTGTTAATAAGTGCATAATTAACTGCTAATAAATGAATAATAACATTTTTTAACCTTAAAAAAACAACAAAAAAAGATTTGTAAAGGTTTAACATTGACAGAATAGATACGTTAGTCTCACTTTGTAATACTATTGTTAACAATTATAAGAAACTCACAAGGCTTTTATTAGCGTTCTTAAGCAGTCTATAAATTGTTAACAAATTTATTATAAGTGATAATAAATGCCTTATAATCTAACAATAATCGTGTTTATAATGCTATAATTAACACTTATATAGTCTTATTAACAGATAATATTGTTAATAAGCAAGGAAGGACCTTAATATAAAGCTTAACCCATTATTTTTGTCCAGAAGAACTTCATTCCTTATCGCTAATTTATGTTTTATAATGTTTTATTTGATTCTTTTACCATTAAATAGGGACGTAAACATGTACCCAGGAAGTTCTACTGAGTTCGCAAACAGTCCCCTCCTCAATGACAAACTTAATATGTCAGTCATATAAGTTTTGGTGTTGGGTGTGATGTCCCGTCACAGTCCCTGAGTCAAACACTACAGCAGGAGAGCTGTATTCCCATAGGGTTGCTGAGTCAACCATCCTGTTTTCATTTTAAACAAGAAATAGAGAGAGACAGAAACTGATTCTTTTCTCCTGACAGAAAGACAATATAAAGTATTTACTGGAGAGAAAGAGGGGAGGATGTCAGCCTTCCTCAAGTCCTCAGAGATGAGGCCTCCAGTAGCAGACACCTAGGCACTTCAACAACAATAACACAGATGTGTGTGTGTGTGTGTGCGCGCGCGCTGCTCTCAGACTGTTTCCCTAGACAATGAGGATCTCAGAGAAGAGAGAGGAGTGGAGTTCACTAACCAAATCAAACCTGACTCATCTAGGTCGAGGCTCAACTCACTCTGAGACCCCAGAGAGTAACACCACTAGTGTGTATGCGTGCATATGTGTTCATGTGTTTGGATGAATGAAACAGGCCTTTATGTGCACATGCTTCCAATATCTCTCATTTCTCGGGGCTGTTGAACAATTAATAAACATTTGGGGTCAGGTGATCATGCTTGATCTCAGGGCCAGGGAGGTTTCCCTTGTTCAGAAAGGTTTGGAAACATTCAGCTTCACTCATGCATTAAATCCAATTATACTTGGATAAAATTTCCTGCTGTGTATACATATTGATTTCTGGATTTTATTTCCATTTACTGTCGCAATTGTGGCACAATAAATTATTCTTATTTTGTTACTTCATAAGGCCTTAACCATCCCCCCAAAATAAAACAATCTTGTAAAAATCGTATTCAAAAATGGGATCATCAGCCACATTACAACACCCCAACTTTATCCCAACTTAGACCAGACTCATGGAGACCCCTCCACACCCAGGCCTCCAGGGAGTTGCTAATCAGAAAACCAAACAACCCTCAGTCGGCCCAGAAACAGGTCCACAGCAGCACCTACCACGTAAACACCATTTTGTGTGTTTCTCCATTACGACTGGTCCAGAGGTACAGGCTCTCGGAGAAAAGGGGCCATAAATCTCACTCACTCCGATATGTGGCCAAGTCGCTCATGATTAAAAACACCGCTCTGAAAATGTAATGAGTCTGCCAGGAGTGGTTGAAGCCAGACGCACGGCCAAAGCTACAAGGCTTAATACAGTTCAGGATTCAGTTTGGTTGGCCAAAGAAATTTTGACTTCCACAGTAAATATCAAAAACCTGCCACTGCTGAGATGAATAAAGACTTCTCCCAACCCAAACCTCTTCTCAACCCTGAAATGTTATTTCAATGTGGGATAAGCCGCAATGAAACCTGCCTCACTCTGCTTTAAAAAGATACTCAGCCACCCTAAACAATTTTATTGATATGGCTTCCAGTGGGGCTCTTGAGTGTCCCATTGTGTTGTGTCAAACCAGGGGAAGCAGCCAAGCCAATCCAGCACAGGAGGCGGGTCCCCAAGCTTAGGTTGGAGGAGGTGAGAGAGGGAGTGTTTTACCCAGTTCAGGTATTGCAGCCTCTGGGCACGTGGAATTGGTCACACCTGCAAGCCATCAGGTAATCAGTGGAGGCAGCTACTCACCAAGCTGCCAGGCAACATAAGAGAAGCAGTTTGGACAAATGAGTGAGGAGGACACACTGCTGAGGTTTTTCAACGAGAGGCTGGCAAGAAGAGTATCGGCGCAGGAAAAAAAAACCCTGATCTTCCTTACTGGCGGGGGACCAGAGGAGTCTAAACGAGGGTAAATACAAAGACTCACCGGTCTCTCTGCTTTGCTTCACAGGACTGTAGGACATTGAAAAAGGCCACTTAGACAAAGACCCCGGATGGGAAGAATCCTCAGTTAAAGTTTGATCCCCTCCCCTCTCCCTGAATTCTTTATTAAAAGACACTTTTTGTTTATGTCAACTGTCTCTGAGTCTATTATTTTATTGTGAATCTTGCCTCTATATCCCTTGGGTTGCCACAGAGATTTCTGAACTCATATAAAATAGAAAATGAACATTGTGTTCACTTAAACTGAACACAATGGGAACAACATGTTGTCCATCAGTAGCTACAACACAAAACAGAGTGTACTGGCCTTAAGCTGTAGTACGCTTATGTTTGTTTCACACATGTACTAAAAAGATTTCTGATCTGAATGTGTGTAAAGCCCACATTCCAGAGTTGGCATTGTACTATAATAACATTGTCATACTCACAATGGACTATTTGTTTTTTTACAGGATTGAAAGTGATGTAGTGGTTGGCACTGTCACCTCACAGCAAGAGGGTTCTCGATTCATACCCACTGGTTGGCTGGGCCTTTCTGTGTGGAGTTTGCATGTTCTCCCCGTGTCCTTGTGGGTTCTTTCCGGGTACTACGGCTTTCTCCCACCATCCAAAGACATGCAGGTTAGGTTAATTGATGATTCTAAATTACCCGTGAGTGTGAATGTTTGTCTGTTTCTATGTGTCAGCCCTGTGATTGACTGGCGACCAGGGTGTACCCCGCCTCTTGCCCAATGTCAGCTGGGATCGGCTCCAGCCCCCTCTGTGACCCTTTGAGGATAAGTGGTATAGATAATGGATGAAACTGATGCAGTAGAACCAGAGAGAGCTTCCTTTTTATTCCATGCATTCTTCTTCCTTGTCAAAACCTGGTGCCTACATTACCCCATAATGCAGGCGTGTTATGCTAGTAGCAGCTAATGTAGACTCGATCCTCTAGCCTCAAGCAGAGATGATGTGCAGGCTACAGAGGTCTGGTAAGCTCACTTCTTTCTAACTGCACACCACGAGATTTTTTACACTTTCAAACTTGTAGTCTTCAGCCCCAACTGACGCTGACTCAAGTAACATCAATTGATATACAACTTTTTTAACTTATGCAGTAGTACTCCTCAAGACCTGTAAACCGGGTTTGATGTGTACAATCGGTTGAGTTCCCATGTAAGTATGAATAGTGAGAAGTTGTACTCATGCAGCAAGCTGACATAATCCCATACAAAATCATTACTGAGAACAGCTTATATCAGCCTTTACACTAGATTCTCCACAGTGTGTAATCGTGTCTTTGCAGAAAAGCTTCTGGATCACTTCATGGCACAAAGAGTTTGCTTCTATCTCTAAACAACCTCAATGGTCACAGATTTAATTGTCACAGCCAGTGTGTGAGAGGAAACTGGATGCTGATGAGAGTGCATGAATTTCCATTTCTGGCAGGCCAGACATCATCTGAAGCATGGAGCTCATTCCACTGCAGTTTACAGACAGCACATACACAAAATCGCAAACATTTCAGCCACGAGAACAACTTCCTCTGCTTTTCTGCTCTGCACAAAAACATCCTCACTTCAGCTGTTCTTTTCAGCAAAGATGAAAAAACTTCCAACCAAACCAGATTCCCCAACTTTTTCTGGACCATTTCATAATTTATTGGGAAAAACAAAGTTATTTGGTGAGTGAGATGAGAGGAGTGCTGCGGGAAAAGCGATATGGGCACTGGTGTGAGGCCTGTGTTCAGTGGATGGAGACATTTCCGGTTAAAAGCTGCCTGCTTGCAGCCGCCACTGAGTACATACCGTATGCTAATCTGGAAACAGGTCACACACACATAAACATACTTCTTATCAGATACACACACATAACAGCATGTATGAGGTCAGAGTAGTTTACATGCAACAAGTCAAAGCATATCAGAGAGGCGTTCTTTCCATAACGCAGAGCAGAGCGACTGAGGCAAAAACAGAAGAAAATAACTCAGACTCAGCGCTGCTCTGCACTATGGGAAGAACTTTTATTATGACTTTAGAAAAAGTGAATACAGGATCCTAAGAAACAGATGGTATTGTGATGTGCAGACTCTGTGTTTTGGATATGCAACACTCTGATCAGTCACGCAGTATTATGAAAGCACATAAGGTTTTCATAGAGATTTGAGGCAGGGGATGATGAGAGGGAAGCAGGAGTTTAGAAAATCTAATTTTTTTAAGGTAGGTATGTAAAGCACCCTTGGTAGCAAGAACATTGTGTTTAGGGGAATTTTTCCTCTGTCTCACTGATAATGCTGATAATGACAGTATCTCCCCGAAATAATGCTCGGATAGTGGGAGAAAGTGGTGGTTTTATGGCAATTATGGAAGAGTCATAGGGTGGCTGAGAGGTTAAAGGTGCTTTGTGTAACACTTCAGCATCAATAAATCATTACTACAGTCATTCTACACTGCATTTTACATCATATACCATTAGGTTGGATTTCACAGAGAATTAGCTGGATCGTGTCAAAAACAGATTGCTTGCTGATGTCCCAAGTTTCAACTGCTTACAGCAATGGCACAACTTGACCCAACAGTATGGTGTATAGAATACAACTTTTCATGAATTGCAACAGCCCTTGCTAAAAAGCATGGACTTCTTTGTCAGATTTTCTTCTTCTGCAGTTGCCTGGACACACACATATTTCCATTTAAAAAATGTTGAATGTATAAGGCTCACTCTAAATTGTGCCGTCATGCTGAGATGGAAGTTTGCTATTTCATTTCATGACACATATAGGTTCTCGTCCATTGGACTTTTTATTTATCTTGAAACACCCCCCATAGGACTCTGGCCCAGGTGTGTCACACCCAAGCTTTAGGTGTATCTGTTGTAAGCAGTCATCCCTTTGCATGTAAATTAACAGTAAGCTAAGTACTTGTTTGACTGGTCAGACACTGTGGCCACAGGTTGAACAATCAGAAGCAATCAGTGTTTTTCCCCCGTCTCCTCTCAGGAGTTACTAATCAGTGAAAACATAAAAAAATTAGAGGGTCAAGATGACCAGCTGAGTTCGCTACGAGTTGATTGGCTGTTGAAACAGGTGGCGTGCCTTGCGTTCTAAAACCAGCCACTGGTGACACTAATGAAGTGGGTGGAGGAGTGAAGGGGTTGTTTGCAGGACCACTGGGATGAAGAGCCTGGAGACACCATCAGCTGGCTTCAGTCATGCTGAGACGGGTCAGTTCACACCGCTGCAACTTTTCCCTGCAACGTTCTTAAACGGTTTCGCCTCATCACAAATTTTTGGTCTGAACTGGCCTTCAGGCAACAAAAGCCCTTTGGTTAAGGTGCGATTAACCTGTGTATTTGGTGTTGCCATTAGCTATAAGTCTATTGGAGATCAAGCCCACTAACAAACTTCAGTCCCACAGTTTATAATGTAACAAATTTATAACATGTAAAATGTTACTGAAACTCATTCAATACTTTAAAGCATTCTAAAAGAACACCTTGAAACTGGTTTATCCCATTTTTTACAGTATTGGAACTGCTGGCAAGATGGCAGCACTGACATCAGTTTCAAGGTACAAAGGAGAAGGTAGGCAAGGTTGAAGTTAAAAGCAATTGGTGTCTGAATCAAGGACTATTCTGCAAGGTGTGTGCTTTCTGATAGCGCAACAGGAACCCAGTCTCCTTTTGAAGCTTGGATCATGTCATCATCCTGCCCTATAATGACAGAGCATCCAGATTTGAAGTGGGGACCACCTGATCTGCAGTCAAATGCTCTACCACTGAGCTATACCCCCTGACATTAGTCCCAGACCTCACTAGGGAGATACTATGAGTCAGCTAGTTGTGGGTTTGATCTCTGCTACTTGACTAAATTCCACATGACAAAGACAGTTTGGGCTAGCAGGCTTTAGGAAGTGGGCAGGAAATTCAACCCCTCTTGTCAACCTGTATTTGCTCTACTAGAATAAGACAGTAAAACCCAAACCAGCTCCGGAGTGTTTTCCTGTAGCTGACCAAGTGCTGACAAGTCCATGTAGAGGGTTGAAAATAAAAGGAGAGCTTCCTTATGGAGATCAGTAAACAAAAACAAAAATCTGCATCTGATTAGAGAAAATGCAAGAAATACTTCTCACACTAGGGAATTTGCTGCAGTGGGGGAGTTAGTAAGTCATTCATATGTGTCTGCTGCTTCCTGTAGGCAAATGTAAGCATCTCAATATGTATTAATAATTTATAGTTCAAATCTATCCCGAAAGATAGGGAGCAGCTTTTTCCTCATATCCAAACATTCAAGACCCAGAACTTCAGTCCAATATACCAACATGTGGTTTCTAAACATTTCCATGGGTAGCATAAAGGAAGTCTGCAGGGTAGTCACTGCAGATTGTCAAATGAATTTGCCCTTAATGTTCAAATGGCTGGCAGAAACCATTCCATGAGAAAAAACAATAAATCAAGCAGAGTACACGAAAATGTTTTGCTTTGATCAAAGCTGTGATTGTGAGCCAAAGTAAGTACTCTGAAAGTGATCATGTTTGCGGGAAGATGGGAATGTGGTAGGGGAGTGTTCTGGGATTTCCACAGCTCTTTGGGTTGGATTGTATCTTTGTGGATCTGATTAAAAACAGGAGGAGGGAGAGTAGGGGGATGACAGACTTTCTGCAGCTGTGGCCAAAAGGATGCATCTCTCTCTCTCATAAGCAAGCTAGGACCAGTTTCATCATTATTCATGAACACATCACAAACATTCATTGTGCTGCCTTACTTCCTGACTCCATGGGTTTTACTGCATTGTGTGTTACTTAGTGAGCAATTCTGTGTGTGAGCATCCTGTTTTGTTATTTATCTAGCACACCCATGCAGTGAGATCATTTCAACCAATACCAGTGTAAATCACTTGTTTCAATCATTTTCTTGAAGTCCCATATTCTGTCTGTATGTATGCACACAACAATGCTCCCATGCTGTTTGCATGTATGCATTAGCATGTGCACATAAATACCTGTGTGCCTGTATTAGGTGTGTGTAAACATACTGCCAGCATGTGCCTGCACATGCCTCTGAGTGCTTCCCTCACATGTGCTTTGAAGCGCACAAACTTCACAGGTGACCTCCCTGTGGAAGACAATGGAGCAGATCGGTGCAGGAGCAAGAGAGGATGGGGGCCTCTTACAAAGGGACTAATGAAGTGGGTGGAGGAGTCAAGGGGTTGTTTGCAGGACCACTGGGACGAAGAACCTGGAGACAAAGACAAGCTAAACGCCTCCAACCCCTTGTGGACTTATCGTGCCGAGACCAGGAGGCATTGCCCTTGGCCAGTTTGACCCTCTTTTAACATGCCATACACAATGTAAATGAACCAGAGAGGTTCTCACTGACTAATGAGAGAGACAGAGAGACATTACTGTGCATTTCTACTTAAATGCGTTTATTGAAACATTTTTAATTTGAATAGACAGGAAAGCACAAGTAATTATGCTAAGTGTTTCAGTGATGTGTTCTTAGATAGAGCCTAGACTATTTTTCCTTTTTTCTTAATTGCATTCTTTGTTTGAATGTTCTACATTTTTGTTTTTGTAAAGAAATACTTCCTCACATTATTAGTGGAACTGCTGATGTGCAGTGAACTCCATGTTGTTGTTTTTTAAATAAAAAAAATTGCACTTTATAAAAGCTGGCTCTGATGAAGGGCAGTGGTGCAGTGGTTAGTTAGCACTGTTGCCTCACAGCAAAAGGGTTCTTGGTTTGACCCCACCGGTCGGCTGGGGTCCTGTGTGGAGTTCACATTTTGCATGTTCTCCTCATGTCCGCATGGGTTCTCTCCAGGTACTCCAGCTTCCTCCCACCATCCAAAGACATGCAGGTTAGATTAACTGATTATTCTAAATTGCCCGTAGGTGTGACTGTGAGTGTGAATGTTTGTCTGTCTCCCTGTGATTGACTGGCGACCAGTCCAAGGTGTAACCCCCCCCCCCCCCAAACAATCCTCTGAGGATAAGCAGTATAGATAATGGATGGTTCTGATAAATAAAGTGGTGAATGAAACTACAAGTGAGTTTCTCTTGGTTGTTGTCCTTGCTCAGATGGAAGGAAACTAAAAAAGCAAGAGGAAGAATTTGGAAGAAATATAAGACCAGTGTAAGTATAATTAAAGTAAAGTATAATTATTCTCTTTCTGTTGAATTTACAAAGCAGCTTCAGTGGTTTTGTGAATTGTGCAGTGAACCCTCCTTGCTCAACATTTGAGACATAGAAACACACAGAATATATCAATTTCATTAATGACACTGAAGAACTAAAGCTCTGATTTGGTTTATTAAATTATTTTTAAAATTTGAAGGCTCTACAAATGTGCTTTGTGATATTTTTTGGGGTCACAAAGTGAGAAAAAGATACAGTGAGCATTTACTCTATCTTTATCTCTGAAAAAGTCACAAAAAGCGGATTTATCTCGACACTCCATAAATATGTTAGCATTTACATAGTGGATAAACAAACTGTACACTGAGAGCTCTCTGAGAAATCAGAAGTGGGCGAAGATGCCATATGTCAGATAACAACAGGCAGACATATAATTCTGCTAAATGTCCTTCTGCTAAATGTCCTTCTGCTGAGTGTCTTCGGCACTGAGATGACACCAGAGTCAGTGCAAACAAACTCTGGCTCTCTTCCCATGCTCCCTGTCACGGGGTTACGACCAGCCACCATTTGAGTCTCTTTCTGCATGTCCGAAAGTGTAAATGGCTTTGTTTCCCAATCAAGACCTCACTGCTCCTGTGTTGCTTTAAGTGTGACACAAGTGACCTGCAGAACAGATCTCAGCCCAGCTCAGGAAGTAATAAAGCAGTCAACAAACTCACTCTCACACACACACACACACACACACACAAAACTCCACATGATTTAGCTGTCTAGCTATGGCTTTATTGGGATCCTGGCAGAAGTAATAATAGGAATAGTACTGGTAGCACATTCCCAGCGGTGCTGAGTGGAGACTTTTACCACTCCAAGCACTTCACACTTCATTACCAAACACTGACTTCACCATTTAACAGCGCCGGCCGTTGCAATAATTAGCTATAAGAAGCCCTGGATGATATTATGACAGTATGAGTGTTTTTATGACTAATATTCCCAGTGACTATGAACTGAACGCCCACTCCTCAGCAGTTTAAAGACCCACCCTGGGCACTCCCTCTCTCCCCCTCTACAAGCATGAGTAGGATTAAGAGTTGACATAACTAATAGCCTCGCCACTAACTCAGGTAGAGGAAGGCAGTTCACAGTCTCACGAGAGCCAGTGGGTTTAAAAGTGCTTTCAGCTTGCTAATGATGAGCTTGCTATTCCAACATCCTAACTGCTGAGTGAGTACTCAACTCTGAAGATACTTTGAGAGGTGTGATACAAAGTTGAAGTGGTTGTGGATCGTTGTTTAAGAAGGGCTGAGTAGATCTATGAAGGGCCACCATGACATAAACACATATCCTCTCCTCTATATCCTCTCCTCTGGCAAAACATTGTGATTCCTTGCCAGGAATATTTGAAATTCACCCTGATTGGTCCATTGGAACAACAGTGCTTTGCTTACATAGCCACGTACAGTATAACACAGAGTGCATCAGTGAGAATCAAAAACATAACTCAGGTAGCACGTCTTTTTTTTATTCAAATCTCTGAAATCTCGCGAAAGGTCGAGTTGTTTCAGGAAGACGACTGTGGAAAACATGAGTAAGAGTTGGAGAGAAGAGTTTACATAGAGGAACTGCTAGCAAGAATTTATTTCCAAAGTCATGGCTGAATATTTAGCTAATTTCGACTATTTCAACTCATTTCGAGTATACGGATCTTCTTCCAACAACCTAACCATTTCAGAGCGATACTTTTCCTTGAAAGAGATTTCTGTTTATGGTTAAACAAAAAGGATCTTACTCTTTAACAAAATAGTCTGTCTCTGCAGGGATCCTTTCCATAACACTTCGATTCAAACAATCTCAGCCTGTCAGTGGCAAGAACAAGCACTTTTAGGGGACGTACTTTTCATGGTTTCACTGTTCACAAATGCCAGTTTAGGCGATCGACTTAACCAATTCCAAAACTTTTGGTAACAATTAGTCATTTAGACCCCACATTTGCAAAAATAGGGCCCAGGTTAAATAATAATAAATAATAATTAATTAAATTAATTCTGCTCTGCCGTTTTCTTTTTCTAGAAACCAACTTTACAGAGGTAGGTGGTGGGGAAGGGTGTAAGTACTTCACAGCTAATTTTGTTGCTATGTACTGTAACACCTTGTATTCCATTAGCCAACAGTCCATGCACCCAAATCTGGATTACCAAATGGCCCCCAAAGGCACCAAAAGGTTAACCTAAGGTCCCACCTTATTATTTAATTTTGTGACCCTGTCTTGTAGAGGTTGCCTCCCAGAAACGCTGTCACCACAGTGCTTCAAGGACCAAGGCAGGGACCCTTTGTCAAAATCCAGTTAAAGACCTTTATTATTTTAGTTTATATTGTGCTCACACACTGACTGAAACACAGAAAACCTTGCTCCAGTTAGTTGTATTCCAACAACATAAGTGTACATAGTGACTGACGTGTAGGATAGCATCATTGTAAAATGATGCCTCACCAAACTGCTAAATTAACACATGGTTGGTTTTTGTGTGTCTGGAAAAATACTGAAGCAGCCATGTATAGTCTGCTGTGTGCTTGATGGGAACTAGAAAGCCACAGAGTACATACACAATAAGCAGACAATAACAGGTGGGGGGTCAATGGTCAAGTAGCCCCTTAACAGGTTAATCCAGCATGCACAGACCAGCACAAGACCTTGTTAGTGATAGTAACTGTTCAAGGCTACCAACAAATCTATCAAGGATTGTACTACAGCATTGTGACAATTAGACTACACAAAGATGAAGACAAATAAACCTGAATTTCTTTGACAAACAGCTAAACTTGTAGTAGTACCTATACAACAATGTAGTCCTGGGCTAAAGTTGTTATAACAAAGTTTTGACATCTGCCAAGATTCTAAGAACTTTACTGAAAGGGAAAGGAAGAAGATGACAGACAGAGCTGACGTGATGTGGGTTAACCATCAGACAAGACCAATCAGATTCTTCTGATATCTAAGCCCCTAGATCGTACTGCATCACCTGCTCACTGCTGAAGTGAGAGATTGAAGAGGTAGTTCTGGACCAGAGAGAGTTGGAGAGAGAGGGCAGATGAGAACGATAAGTATCAGTGCCTGCTATCAGACCTAGCTGCATGTGGTTCCAAACCTAAACCTGGTAGTTTATCTATAATTGGCCATCACTGCCTTTGGAAGTCACCCAAACCCACTGGGAGAGCCCATGATGGGGGTGCAGTCCACTTGTTCAGCCTTAAATCTGAGATGGAGATCTTAAAAAGAAAAAATACACTGAAAGAATACTTCACACACTATCTCAGAACAAGTGCCTATGAGAACTAATGTCTTAATTTAATCTTTGTGTTTTTAAAAAGTTTGGTGAGGCATCATTTTACAATCATGCTAACCTACACGTCAGTCACTATGTACACTAATGTTGTGTGTTGTCAGTGTTTGACTGTGCATCTCCTCTTCTGTAGTGACTTTTATATGGCCTTGGCTGGCGGTAGGGAGTCTCCTCAGTGGTAGACAACTAAGCCAAATTGATTAGACGAAGGGCCTCCTCTTTGAAGGTGTACACCCCCCACCAGGCAATCTCTCTAATGGCCTAAAAGTACCAAGGGAGCAGAGATTCAAGGACAACAGGACCAGGTCAGTGGAGGAATGGACAATTTGTCACCACATTGGTCTTTGGGATAGAAGTGCAAGAAAGTGAGTTTGTCTTGGCTGGGGTTGAAGTTTGTAAAAGTGGTGTAAATGGCAGAAAGTTGTCTGTAGATATTTCAGTTTGATCTATACATTGGCATGGGGTCAATCAAGGAAGTATCATTGCAATCACTGTTATCTTCTGTTAGTGCTTTAAAGCCACTCCACATCAATGTCAGAGTAGTTTTAACCTCTGTCAATAGCACTTGAGCTTCTCCCATTTCCTGATTGTGTATCCTGAGCAACTTCCATTGAGCCTATAAAGTCTAAGAATAAAAACCCCTCACAGTGAAGGAACAATCACATGACAGCAGTAATCTATGAAAGACAAGTTCAAGAAAGACACCAAATGCTAGAATCAATGTCCAAAACAGGGTTTCTATGATCTGTTGAATATCCCTTTCACACATTCTATGGGCCGTAAACATATGATCATCAATAGCCAACACATTAAGAGCCTAGGGTCAATGCTGTAGATAACTTGATGGTCGACAATTGAATAGCTTCGGAATTGTATGCAACCATTTCTGTAACAAGGACTTGTTGCACCATTTCTGTCACTCAGGAGCCAATGTCCATACTTGTCTGAGACTGTCAAGAAACTGTTTACACATAGCAAAACTTTCACAAATGTCAACCTAACTGCCAGTAATATAGACTCAACTCTGGGTCAAATAAAAGGACCCCTGTAAAACTCTTTGAGCAACAAAGAACATAACATTCAATTTCGAAGCTACAAGCACCATTAAGATCCAGTGTTAATTTAAAGTTTCAGACATTTTCTCTTACTTCTGAAAGATTAGAATTTAGTGGTGAGTAGAGGCAGAGGCAGCTCCAGCTATAATTACGGGAAAATTACATTCATTATTGTAATTTACATCTCATCTCCAATCCAATTATTAGCAGTTTGACCTGCACGGCACATGTTAGCATGGAAATCTAAAATGGGCTCCCAAGGCGAAAGCAAGGGAGGGGTGGAGGACAGAAAGAAAGCGATAGGGAGAGTTTGGGACTTTGGGAGTTGTAGGAGGAGAAAAAACAATCAATATGGCTCTAAAAGATGATGATTTTAAATAGCAATAATTCTCTGCCTCAGAGCACAGCTGCCAAGGGCGCCGCTGCAACACTTTGATGTCTGATATGCAATATTGCTGCCAGTAATTTGCTCATCTGCATCTCTGGAGGGCCCATCGCCTGTCTGTCTTGTTCATCTGCTTGACCGTGTCTATGTGTTGCCAGTCAGGCTGTCTGTCCGTCCTGCTGTCTCTCCATTTCTTAAAATTCTTATTTACTGCACAAATATACATATTTTCAGTTACTTTTGGAGTGGAAAACTTGTAAGTGGGGAAGAGTCAGTGTGCATTACACATAGTCTCCAAGGAACAAACATATCCGGTAAACAATGCAATCTCATTTTTATCTTGTTGGTAATGCTGCACTTATGTAAACTACCATAAAAGAAAACATCATTGGCCTTACCTGCCTGACTGCCTGATAAGTCATAGGTCCAGCCCCGTCTCTTTCCTATCTTCTTCGCTGTCATTATCTCTGAAAAACTGCTACAGATATACCCACCACAAAAGATGCAGTGTGTAGGAAGCAATCAGTTATGTTTTAGTTATGCACTTATGTTTTGTCGCAATCTTGTCATTATATTTCTTGAATGCAAAACTTGTATACTTAAATATACAGGGCATGCAGAAGACAGGCTTAGAAGTATGTGCTTGGGTGGGTGGTTAGGACAGAGCTTTCATAACCTCTCCATTGTGGTATAAGAATGAAAATACATGTGGCATGACATGCTTGCCACTATGAAGATCAAACAATTCTTAAACTTTCACTCATTACTTTATTAATTTATTAATTAATTACTTTAATTCATACTTTTTATTTGCCGGACTCCAGGGAGATCAGAGTTTCAGCTACACAACAGCAGACTGGAGCAATTTCCTAAAATGATTCCCACTTACTGGCCCTTCACTATGAACCCTACCTCCGTATGAAGTCACATTCAAAGCTGTGGAGGGCAGCAGGAGGGTATAAATAAGCGCACTCACCGCACTCCACCATGAACACACATCCATCGCCATGAACACTGATAGACACCTTGCACGTTCAGCTGTTAAGTTACTGTATATTATGTAGCTACTGCAAATGTACAGCAACCCAAAACAATCATGTGCTATAAAATAGATGGTACAGTCTTCTCTAGCTGATTGATGCGTGCATTTGGATATGAGACAAATCAAATACATTTTGCAATGGACAAAGTGATGTTTCCATTTATTTGTTTGCTACTCATTCTGTGATTTTTAAACCCACCATGAAAATGGTTAGTATTTCTACTTGTGCTACAATCAGCATGCTCATGTAGTGACATTCCCACACCGCCGCACAACCCTGCGCTAATCGCCACAACGTCTGATTTGGTCTGAATACAGCCATACAGAGGCCAGGGTAGGGGCAGAATTGGGATTGAGCCAGGGATCCACTGCCTTGTTCAAGGACACTTTAACAGGGCAGAGGCTTCCAACACAGCCTTGAATCTAGTTTGTCCAATGGAAGGATGGTGTTTTAAGTCATCCTTCCATCACATAAAAACAGTTTTAGAAGCTACTCAGTACTGCAGCATCATTGTGTGTGTGTGAGCAATGAAAGACACCAACATATCTCTCGGAAACCTGGTCAGTGCTTCAAATGTTGGTATGCTTGAAGCAAGCTGACTGCAGGTCTGATAGCTTCAAACAAACCTGCCTCTCACACTGTGCTACTGGTTTACTTTCAGATTGCCAATGCAACATTCTCTGGAACAATTTCCATTGATGTCCACAGTCTAACAGGCAGTTTGAGGGAAGCTGGGATGCGCTCTTATGTTAGGGCAGGGGAGTAAAGTCTACTGTTCATTCATGTGCGTGTGTGTGTGTGTGTGTCTGAGTCCATGCCCGTATGTGAGTTCTGGTTTGAATGTCTTAGATGTCCTTTGAAGTTTAAGACAGCTCTGCGTCATCTCACTGGTTCCACTTCATGGGACGTGAATATGTGGACATGAGCAACATTTGAGTCACTGACTTGTGTGTGCCGTGCGTGAGCGTGTGCATGTCCACCTTGCTCTGGCATGTGTGCTCTTGCTCATACATGACTGAGTATCCAGCTGTGTCTCAATTCCATTCTGTTGTCTCCGTGTCTACCTGTCTGTCTAAGTCAGTACACTGCCATTCCCTGGACACACTGCACAGCTTTGACAGCCACTCGACTCCACACAATACACCTGAAGCATGTCAAGTAAAACAGATGCTGGCCAGTTTGTTGTAGAGTAGAAAAAGTTTACTTATTGCATTCTGGTATTGTTTCAGTCAGATTCCCTCAGTCCAGTTACAAGCAAACCAAAGCTCATGAAGTCCCATAACTTGCATACCTTTATTGGCAGTCTTTTATCCGACATTCTGACAGCCTGGGAGATTCAAAACAATAATATAACTTTACCTAAGTTTGGTCAAATTTTTTGCTGTTATTTAGCTTTCCTGGTCTTTGTACCATTAACACGAAGAAATAGTTCAATATGTGCAACAGTGCAGGATGTGGTTGGTTGGCCTTCAGTTCCTTTTGTTGTTGTTTTTTTGTTATGCTTTCATGTCCCTGACATTTAAAGCCTTGCATTTTGAATTCCTGCTGGTGACATAGATTACCTGTTCTTTCTTCAACACAAGCCTTCAGGTGCTAGTCATGCTGATTTTGGGTTGTTTTTTTTTGCATCAAAACACTGCTTTTTGTATATTATACTGTACTTCTCAACAATGTCAATTGCTTTTTGCCAGAAGGTAGAAAATGAACTTCAAGCTCCCTGATATCCTAATGAAGTTAGGTTTATTTCTGTAAAATTTTAAGCAGTAATAGCAATTCTGGCAGTATATGAAAAGTTAAGTTATTGAAATGAGTATTTGATCATTTTGTTCTGGGTAGCATTAACATTTATACAACAGTGACGATAGCTTTGTTTTAAGGTCACAGTAGTGAACACTTAGTGGTGATGTAATTTCATGATAATATTTTCACTGAACTCACTGGATCGCAGAGCAGATGGAGTGACCTCGATCTCACTGTTGACCTGGTAGGGCTGGAAGGCCGATGCCATACTCATATCATTGGTGAAGGGTTCGGGACTCTGCGTACCTGTGGAGCTGGCACTGGTACCATCACCTCCATTGTGAGGATCCTGCTCTTCGTATACTGCTACCAGCTGGAGAGAGAGAGAAAAACACATGTTTGTGTATTAGTGCGTGTTTTGGGGAATAAAGAGAGACAGAAATGTTACTGTTCCTGTTAATCTCTTGCTGCAACTCTCTCTATCGCTCTCTCCCTCCAGTCTAATCTTGCAACATCTGCAGTCATGTAGCGCGGGGTGTTCTGGGTTGCCAGGTTTGGCTCCCACAGCGAGCAGCTGCTCCATTCCCACAAAGGTGATACATTGCCATGTTTCCCAGGCCAGATAGGGAGAACTCCCCACGGCATCCCGTAATTATCAGAGTCTAACACACACTGCTCATCACTACAGCCAACTTGCCTACTTAACAAGGGAGGGACAGCAGCCTGGATCATGGTGTGAGAGAAACTAGACTCTGTTTCCTTTTTCACCAGTATAAAGAAAATTAGATCAGCCAATGCTGATTGACTACATGTCAGGCTTTTGGACTGAGACACACACACACACACACACACACACACACACACAGAGAGAGAGAGAGAGAGAGAGAGAGAGAGAGAGAGAATACAACCTGTAGTGGTGGAGTGGAGGTATCAGTGCCAAGTCAAGTGGTTTTCATTGCGTTACTAAACCTCTCACAAGAAGATTAACCTCTTATTCCAGCCAGACAGAGCAATCATACAGCAGCAGCCTGATACACACCATGCTATACAGAACAATAGTATGTATATTACAGACTTGAGATGAGTTCCTTTTCATGTCTTTGTACTACCTGCAAATCTATGTAATGGAAGGCCATGGATGTGGAGAGAGCAACCAACAAAGAAGGCATTAGTCGCGTTGGGAGCAAACAGCTTTCATGTATCCCGCATAATATTTGTCTGAAGAATAGCATAAGTGTTTTTCCATGTATTTACTATTTTGCATCACCCCAACACAGGGAAATCTGCATATTAACACGTTTAGAAGCCCCTACTCTTCTTTTTGATTTAATTCACATGCAGAGGATGATACTTAAGTGTGTATGTGTTTGTGTATCTGCGTCTGAATTTATGCCTCTCTGTGAGTGTGCCCATGTGGTTTACTGTTGCCGTAATTCACGGCGACATCTCTCACGCTGGCTTTGCACAATTAAAGCAGACTGCATTTTCTTTTCCCTGAGATGTTTCCCTGCATCGCGATGGCGTCTATGAGACGTACTCTATCACTGAAGGGTTCACCCAATTCACTCTAATCACGTTCCATTCCGATCTTGAAATTACATTCCTCAGGTTGTAAGGGTTTATCACAAATTTACTCAGTGCACCAGAGAGGCAATCAAAGAGGAGAGAGATCTGGTGCGACCAAATAAGGCCTTAATATTAGAAATCAAGCAGTTTGAGGAGGTAATTTGCTGAAGGTTTGCTTATTTGGTAAATGTGTAAATTCACACATGCAAACACAGTTAATGAGCAAAATGAGTATAAACATGGATACATTTGGCAAGTGGTGTTTCCTTGATGCAAGTTGGGTTATCTGCCTTACTTTTATATCTTGTACTTTGATAACTGGATTCTTCACAAGATGTTAAACTTATTTTAACTTATCCAAACTTATCTAACTTTTTATGTGTTTGAAGAATGAAATGATGTTTTGGCTGAAAATGTTTGTAGTGATAACGATGAAAGGAACAGCTATGTGAAGATGCAGAGGCGGCTGTGACTAGAGTGAAGGGTTGTCCCCAGAGGTATTTACACTGCCCGAGTGCATGTGCGAGCCAATGAATCATTAGAGGCAGTAAGTAATCAGGCCTCCCATTCATATGTTGCTGAGAGTATTTAGCAACGCAACAAGCCCTCTGCCTGCCAGCTGCCCATTTAGAGAAGTAGTGAATACTGTTGTTGGTGTCGTGGCGAAGCGTGATTCATTTTTAAATACATTCCAAATCCCTCTAATTAGGTCCACTTTGCCATGCTTTGCATCCTTTCACCAGACACTCCAGAGCACTCTGTGGGTATCTGACATGTACAGCTAAGCTCATCCACACACCCTCCATTTCACAATCAAATGGGACTGCATTTATCCTGCATTCAATATTTATGGGCTCTTGAAAGTGCTTGTTCGTCCCCTAAACCCAAAGAGACATGAAAAGTTCCCACTGTTCAGAAAACGGATTTCTTGTTCCCAAGCAGTAGACACGCATTCTTTGCTTCTTTGCTCTGTCTGTTCTTGATCTGTTCACCTAAGGTTTACATGACATGTTGGTTCAATTAATCCCCAATGAAAGCTCTCAACAAAATAGTATGGTACAGTTGAATTCAAAAGCTTTGGAAACTATTTTGAATTTATAAAGATATGGGCAGCAGCCACGGCTTTAGGTGTTGCCATAGTTTCATTATTTTATATAAGTCTTTAGCACAGATGCATGTCACATTAGTATCAGTCAACCAGTATAATTTACCAACCAAAATTATATAACCAAAATAAAATGTTTCTTAGTTTCTGGATTCCAAACAAGTGTGCTTATCTACTAGGGCCAGTTATGAAACTCCCAACGATCATATCCAGTGGTGCCAGCATTGCTTGTAGCCAGTTGTTTGTGCTGTGACTGAAACACCACAAACAGGGATAAAAGAAAGAGCTAGAAAGGACATAAACCTCCCTGTTTGACTCACACTTATCATCAATACACATCTGCAGAGTATCTTTGGAGGAGGTATGGGCTGCCAGATTTTGAGAAGTGCCCCATGAAGCCTCCTCCTTTCCTCGCCTCTCTCCGAGCTCTTTTCATCGTCATCCTGTCCTCTGTCTGTGCTGTGGAGAAGGGGGCACTCTTGGCTAGAGGGAAAACTGATGCAATTCTTGCTGTGGACGGGACAGAGCCCAAGCTGCAACGTAGCGAAAGCCATCACACAAACGCTTTCCCTCCGTCTGGGAATTGGTCACAGCCACTTTAGAACTGAGACGATTTCACGTTTAATTTTTTTTATTCTCACACTTTCCCCCGGTGGCTGCTGTGCAGCAGGCGTCGAGTTGTATTCAGAAGTTTTTTAAAAAGACGCGAAAGTTTTATAGTGATGCACAAATCGGAACAGCATGGCTAATTGTCAAGTGGCGTAACAGCTGAGGCTGAGGATTCAGAGTGGAGGGAGGGAAGCAGTGAAAGAGAATTTTAAAGAGCCCCTGAATAACAAGATGCTACAACCTACAATAAAACACACAGTTAAATCAAAACCAAAGGCAGGAAAAGAGGAATGAGAGAAGGAAAGCACATGACAGGATGTGAGTTGAAGAAATGTTACAGTTTCCAGTCTAAGGATAAACTCTGGAGCGATTTGAAAAACCTATTTAGCTCCTACCTGCTTCAGTTGAGAGAAGCGAGGAAAAGAGAAGAACTGACTGAGTCTTATTTCATGGGCCTCTCTCTCTCTCTCCTGCAGGGAGCTACAACATTGCTGCTGCCTTAAGCCCCTGGAGCAAGGCTGACACTCATCCACTCTCAGCCGGTTCTACTGACAGTCACAGCAGCTGCCAATCAACCGCTATCTACCTGGAAGCCTGAGGGCTGCTGGAGAGAGGCAAGAGCAGAGGATGGAGAGAGATGATGATGAAGGGGTGAGACGAGGCGGAGGAGAGGAAGCAAAAGGAAAACAGAGAGAACGTCGGATGAGGCCATGCATTCTCTGCAGCCTAGGTATGGCTGTGTTTGGGATTCAGTATTTCCATATCTGTAACGGAGAGAGCAGGCAGACAGGGTACTGAAAAACAGAATCTCAGGGATGCCTTTCATGTTGGCCTGCTTTGATCTCTTTCCGGCTTTTGGCAGCAAGGGTGGAGTAGAAGAAGAGACGGAGAGGAAGCAACTGACGAGGGGATGAGGAGCTGTTTTGACAACCTCTCTCCGTCTCGTTTCTCTCTTCTCCGATCCCCCCCTCCACCTCCAGCACCTCTGATCTGCCAGGAAGCCCAGGCATTAAGAGTGGCACTGGTACAAAACAGCCGTCCCAAAGCATTCGCCAAGCAACGCTCTGAAGACACAAGACAACAGAGGTTATTAGTAGTCAGGGGGCAGAGCTGGCAGTGCCACCAGAGACATGTAATACCTGCCTTGCGATGCTCTGACGCTAATCCATATCTGCCTCGACAGCTTTTTCACAGCCTAGTGAAAGGGACGGTTGACATAAGTCAACCCGCAGGAAACCTGTCCGCTCAATCCACACCTTCAATTAAAGAGAACATCCAAAGTTGCACCAGGCTACAGCCTGCTGTGAATATTTATTGCTGCACAAAACATCTCCCCTTGGAGGCAAGATTAATATTTATTCATTTGTCTGTGGCACTTTTTCTTTCCCCTTCCAATTCAAAAGCTCAAACTCAGTGTGTTACTAATAAGCAGTGATTATAACTTAAAGAATAGGCGGATAAGCAGACTTTATTGAGCTGAGTTTACTCCCCCTGTCCCATTCACTTCTATGTGTGTGTATGCAACGCTCTGGGGAAATGCCTCATATTTGTTTTGAGATGAAAGAAGGAAGGAATGACTGGTCAGCGTATTAATTGGTGTAATTAATAACTTGTGTTATGTGCAATGCCTGAGGCAGCTTTCACATACTGTCTCTGTTAGAAAACACAAACACACACATACCTTCACACACACACACACACACACACACACACACACAAACAGTCCAGGTTTCATCTCCCCTCCCTATCATTTATCATCATTTTATTGCAAGGGCACCAGGGGCGCAAAGTTATTACAGGTACAGTAAGGGTGGAAACTGTGAAAGCCACTTACTCCACCAGAAGCTCTGAACTTGTTGAGTAATAGCCATGAGCCACTATACTTCATCCACACACCACCCATTTATCAATCCATCTGTCCATCCATCCAGTCGCCCGCTTCGACACTCCATTTATCAGTCATGGATACTTTAATCCATCAGAGAGTAAGATTTTTGATTGCCTATTGAGATGCAGATAGATCAACTCAATACAGCCCTGATATGATACACTCTTCAATGTAGTGACAGTACATGGTCTTTTCATTTCCCTCTTAACGAGATGAAACCGTTAAAAACATTGCAGGGAGTAGTTGCAACTTTCAACTCGTCTCGTCGCGAATCTTTGGTCTGAACTGGGCTTAAGGGAACGTGACCTTTACTTGGAACTTTTTCATGACCTTAGGCAACATCACAATAGAGAAACTTTCCTCCTCTTACTGCAGAGTTATCACAGAGTTTTCAATATTTCATTCTTTCCTCCCGTCCATTATTTCTCACACACCGAGAGTCGAGCAAACCAACAAAGTGCTTAGTCCTGTATTTTTCCTGCTCATTACAACCATCAAATATTCAGAGAATAGGTCTCGAGCACTCTGGCCTGCCATCACTTGCATTCCAAATAACCCTCAAATGGCACCCTGCAGCGCCTCGGAAACATATGCATATTTCAGGTGCTGTCACATGGGGTTGATGCAAGGGAAGCGTGCCCCGAAGGCTTGCTAAGGCAAGACCTGAAATGGTGACACACACTGCAAAGCAAATGTAATGTGTACAGATGCTGCGACACATGGACTACATCCTCCCGTTAATAACAGCAATGGTGTGCGAGGGCAGTGCAGGGGGGCGGTGGGAGGGGGGTTAATATGCCGGCGAGCAGGAAGATGACGGGCTTTGAGAAATATAATCCCAAAACAAGCTAACGCAAGTCCTGAGATTGGTTTACGCTGCTGTTCTCGCTAAAACATTAAGTCATCATTTTTTTCACTTTTTAAAGCAACGCAGCTCAGAAGAAGTGAAAAAAACAAGGTGGGAGGGGTGTTGAAGAAAGAATGGGCGAAGAGGCAGCGAGAAAATATACAGAGCAAGCAAAGTTTAACCAGATTAGAGACTCATCCCCTTCAAATCCACTCAGCCAAGTTCTTGTCCCTGCCTTTGAAGTTTTCCTCCTGTGTTGGAGGAAATGAATTCACACATATTATGGCGCCCTGTGCGAGCGCTACCTACGCAGTGCTGACAGAAGGGAAAATTCCTACTACGCCCTCGACGCGTTCTGCTGTGTATATTAATACCTTATAACCTGTGACCCGTGGTCATATGAACAATTCAACCCTATTCAGCCCTGGAAAATAAAAAATACTTTTTTTGAAGGCACACAAAAGACCTTCGCTGTCTGCAACTTAAGAGTGAAAGGGAGAGGGAGAGAGGAGGGAGCAAGGGAGGGAAAAAATGATGACATATTCATGAAAGCAATTAGGGTGGGTGTCCATAAGAAAGCAAGAAACATGATGAGCATCTTATGACCTCGATGGGCTAAATTACCATCAATCACCTGACACTAATTAACACTGCGCAGACACATGAAATAATGCTGAACTAATCTTGTTCCATCAACACGTCTATATTTTTAAATGTAATCATATTAATTATCCTATTCCATTCTAAGTGTACAGAAATGTATTTCTTTTTAGAGTTTGCCTGCTTTCAATTTACTTTGTGCCACAACTTTCACAAATCTAAATTATTCTTCAGTTCCATGCACTTTTTTTGCTTTAGAGGACGTTGTACTTTTAGGATGAATGAACAGAAAGCACAGGCTGTACCCAAAATAGTTTGTGTAGTCTAATCATTTCTTTATGATATTCTCTATTGATTTTCATGGCACACTGTATTGCTGTGTAAACAGAGTTGTTGGGGGCACCTTGAGGTGTTGCACCCTCAAACTGGTCTTAAAGAAATCTAATCAATGCAATGAACCTACCTGCTCCTGCAGTCTTCATCTAGCCCACCCCCACCACGCTGCACACCCAATCTAATAATGCCATTCCTCCCCTGCCCTGATTCACATGCAAAACAACGGCAGACAGTCTGTCTAGGGGCCGCACTCGCAAATACACACAAATAGATACGAGTACGTGAGCGCACCCACCCATACACACTCAAACTGCAGATGCACACAAAAGCACAAAAAGTCACAGTTTGTGTATTAGTATTCCTCTCCCAAAGCGAAGGCATTAGAAAAACCCATATTCTAACAGTGCCTTTCAGAGGGAAGTGCCCTTCAATCCTTCATTGGTTATGCACAAAGCCAGGAGAGAGTAATTAAAAACTCCACATCCAGGGACCTCGGCACAGAGAGAGAGAGAAAGGGCCAAAAGAAAAAAGGGAAAGCTTCAAACATTTCGGGCCTCCCTAGTGGAAAGAGATGGAGGGAATGAGGAGCAGAAAGTGGAGTGGAGCAGACAGAGAGAGAGGGAGGGCTGTATCCTTGACAAGGCCATACATCCTCTGTAGTCAAGACAGATGGAAATCAGGTATTTCATACCTTTAACAAGGCCAGACCTGATCATTAACCAGATGAATTTAAGCTTTAAGATTGTGGTCTCATACACTCTGGTACTAATCACGTAAGTATTATCTGTCTCATGGTGTGGATAAAAAGAGCTAGAGAAAAGCCCTTTCTCTTTGATTCTCTGAGGATGACACAGAGAACTCACATCTAACGCTGATATGTTAGAGCGCTGCAAATTGTAGCTGCACTTGAGATATCTGGACAGAGACCTTTCGTGACAACAACAAGATATACAACATAAATGCCAAAATTGACCTAGAAAGCCAAGGTACACCACCAATAGTTATTTTGTGGGTTTTTATTTTCATTTTATTTTGTGTGTTATGTGTGCATGGTTTTATTTGGCTTTTCTGTTTTTTAAAATAGATCTTGCAGGATCAACAATGGAGGAGTGCGCTGTGTCTGCCAAACAACACTCTCCACTCTCATGTCAGATTCAAGCAGAAATCTCAGCCTATAGGCACAGTATACTGTAGATCGAAACACTATTCCATTATGACAAAAGGGTTTCATTTTTTACTTTCTCACTTTGAGGTGCATATATTGTTGCCAAATTAGGGTGTTGGTCTCCCTCCCGGGTGGCCCTTGCCCCATCACCTGGGATGGCCCCGGGTGAGCTGCCTGATAGCCATGGACCAACAACAGAGGCTGTATGTGTGCACAAAGAGAAGCACTTTGAAGTTGTAAAATAGACTTCAAAACAAATATCTCAACGTGCTTGATGGCTGAAAGCAACACCTTCTATGGAATACATTAATAATCATGTATTTTGTTGCTCTGAGCTGTGCATTCAACTCTAATTCAATGATGAAATTTAAGAAAACATTCTAGTATAAACAAGCAAAAGGGCATTGGTTTTAATTTGCATTCTTATGAACAAGTAGGATAAATCTAACACGTGAAAACTTCATCACGCATTTACACAAGTAGTAATTCTCTCGATCCATATTAATCATCTTCGATCAGAAATTAAGACAGTGGGAGTGGAGACAGCTAAACTTGTTGTTTAAATCAGATAATACCAGGAGGTAGATTAGCACCTGTTCCTGGGTTAAATGGACACTCCACCAAATTAACACGACAATCAGTTTACTCATTATGAGGAGTACTGCTTGCTCTTGTGAAAAGAGTTGTATAATGTCTTACATTTATCAGAAAAGGAAAGTATAATAAAAGATGCCATCAAATTGCATTATGGAAAATGTAGGATCCAGTGTTTACATTGCAGCCCATTCGCGGATACCAGCGGAGGCGACCTGCTGAACCAACTTTTGGTAAACATATTAGTCATTTACTCCCCAAAATCTGTAAAAGTGGGGCCCAGGTTTAAAAATACCGAAGTTTCCCTTTCTCTCAAGTTCTGAAGAGAATTCTTGAGTATGTATGTTTTTGGTATCACCACCTAACCTAAAACAAGAGAACAGCAAATCAGTCTTACTGTATGGTTATGTTGCTGTTCTCCAAAAATTAAGCATAAAAAGTACACGCACATGCACTTATCATAGAGCACAGCGAGGGCAGCTGGACAGTGTACTAGCGGAACTTAATACCTATTTCTCTTACAGGCAGTAAAATGCAATCAGGCACAGATTGAGGGAAAAGGGTACTTGAACACCTGAGGTCCTTAAAACACACACACACAATGTGGTTACCATATTCCTATCTGACTTTTAGCTGAGCGACTGCCAGTGTTGGGCCACTACGCCAGTCAGCTTGTCAATCAGCCTATCAGGTGCTCAGCAAGACAGCTAATCAGCCAGTAAGTATATCAGCCAACCAGTCAGTCAGCAAATGAGAAAGCCAACAAATTCCAAGCTACTGAGAAATTCAGCTAGTCGATCAACCAAGTAACCAGTTAGTCAGCCAATAAGTCAATGTATTAGTCAGTACATCAGCCACTGGTTTCACTATCAGCCAATAAAGTGTTCAGCCAGCCAGCCGGTAAGCCAACCAGTGACCCTGCCATCCAGTCAGCCAGCAAGGAGATGGCCAAGTGGAGCTAAACACCCCACTGTTGGCACTGAACTGAGCAGAGGCAGAGCCAACAGACACATGCACACGTACACCCACACATACAACTAGCCAGTGGGGACAGGACTGTCATTATCTGCCATCTGCAGGCCTGAGTGGCCTTAGCCTGGAGGGAGAGGAAACGGAGAGAAGGGAAGAGAAGCTGGGAGAGAGGACACTTGTCCTTATGTGTGTATGTGTGTGTGTGGGGGGGGGCACACTCTCACTTACACACCGAAACACACGAGAAGACAACAAAGAAATGGCTTTGTGTCCATGAGGGAACATACAGGCGTTGCTTTGTGAGAAAGAAGTTTACAACCAGTGTGAAAGAAAGCAATTACAGCAATGTGCTCAAAAAGAACAACCTGACAGACAAAACACCATCACAAGTGTGTGTCTCTGTGTGAAGTGTGTGTGGATCTTTAGGCAGATGTTGGTGTTAATGACAATGTTAAACACTACTTCTTTCCTGTGGGTTACATGTTATGTATTTACAAACTAGGCCTAATTTAATATGTTTCTGAAAACAAATTACACATATGTACATATTGTAAGGTGTGCATGGGGTGTGCAAAAACTTGCACAAGACAGGATGATGCTGTCTGAGGAGTGTAACACCGACTAAAAAAAAACTAAGCAGTGAAGCTTCAGACTGAATAACAAGGACACAGGGTACTGAGATATTGAGTGTGTTTTTCTGCTGCTCCCTCTTCTCCATGCTGTTTCTGTGGCTGCCATGGGCTGAAGTCAAGCGCATCACTTCACAGAGCTGCAGTACCTCTATGGCACTAAAGTTCTGGCTGTGAAGAAGTGTATGTGTTATAGTGTGTCGCAGTCAGCTTCGTGTAGAACCAGACTTGCATTCTCCTGGAGTCTAAAAGAAGCTGCTTGGAGACATGCTTGCAGCTTTCCAGAAGTGACAAGAGGACTAGATGCTACTGTAAGCTTGAGGTCTGAAGAGAAAGCAAAGTCATCTAGAAACACACCAAACACAGGTTATCGGTTAGCCTACCATAGCTGCAGTGAGAGTTGGGTTCCTGCAGTTGGTCTTTTTGTCTATTTGTGTGTGTCAGAGGTGACTGCTTTTCTCTTTTCAAAGTCCGAGATGAACAGGTCAGCACACTATTTGTCAAAAATAAACTAATACTGACAGCTTTTGGCTGTTACATAAACACTGTCAGACAAAACATTGACAGCTAAGAATAAAATCAACTCAAATCTCAGTGTAGTGTTTGCTACAAAAAAAGTGCACTGTGTAAGCCACATTGACAGTACAGCTGTCTCAGAAATGACAAAAACTACTTGTTCATGCTTCAGACATACCCTTGAATCGAACATTCCAAAGAATATATGGGTTTAATTTTGTTAGCCCTTCATCACAAAGGTGAAACATTTCAGCAAGTCCCTCATTCCTCTCTGCTCTGTCTCCTAACACCCTTTTGAATTGCGATCCACCTCTCAGCTCGCCCTCTCAGTTCCTTCCAACTAGGGTTTGGTGTCTTAGCAAGGCAGCTTGTGCCCTCTAGTGCACGTCACACTCCAAGTACCTTGCAAGTAACTGTACTCCCTCCTGTTATCCTACCACTTCTACATGCTATGGCAATAAAACAATGAGAAATGGGGCTGTGAGATGTTGAGGTATCATGCATAAGTTGATGTCTAGGTACATTAGATGAAAATCAGGTTTTATACACAGGGACATTCAGATTTCTCTCAAAGTGCTGTTTTTTCCACATCTACAGTATGTCTCTCAAGAGATGCCACACAAATCTGTCTAGGCAGGCCAGTAGTCTGTGTTGATCTGTATTTTTAGCTTCACCGGATGAGCCCTCTTGCTAAAGAACAATAATTCCAGGACTAGATAGCTACTAGTAAACTCTAAGAGCACGGAAATGAAGAAGCACTCTAGTGTTCAGTTGGTCAGTAACTCAAACAAATGTATCTGTGCACTTGGTGTGAGAGAAGGGACATGAGGACATAGTGCGCCCCACCCTGTGCATGATGGGAGGTTACAAGACGGGGTGGGGGTGTATGTCTGGGGAGTGCTGCTGAACTCCCATAACCTCAATTATTCAGCATTAGGCCCTGCTATTGATTTCCTGTTGGATCGACTTACTGAGTCCCGAGCACTGGGACAGTGACATGCTATAGCCTTCCCTGGGAGGGGTCTTTAAGAATGGATGGATGGATGGGAGTCTGTTAGAGGGAGAGAGAAAAGAGATACAGAGGGTGTAATTAAAGATATCCCTTATCAGGGCTGTGATAGATGAAGATGTCACAGCCTAGTGGGCTAGTTAGTTAACGAGAGACGAGGGGGCGAGACTGGTTAGTTTGGCTCGACGACCTTGGGGAGGGAGGGTGACGTTGCATAGAGGGCAGAGGGTTCCCATGACTGGGGCTCCTACTAAGGGAGGAACAATATTTATGTTTGAAAAGAAAACTCTGTGGCTGTCAGATATGCGGGGGAAGACTAATTGGTTGAGGATATGGGGTATTAATACTGGTGTTGAGGTTTTGGGGGAGTTGGGCCATTTTCTCAAGTGTCCATCAGTGCCCAAGATGACCTCAGTGAAAAGAAATCACAGAGCTATGCAAGGCAAAGTCAGCCTAAATATTTCTCACACTTAACAGGACCATCAGCTGTGAAAACAAGTGACATGCTGACAAACACAAAAAAACAAGACAGCTTTTATGTTGATAAAAGAGAAATAACTTGCTTTCTCTTTCACCATGTAGGTCTAAATTTGGTCATATGTAGACCTGTCTTCTTCTGTACCTGGCTACATGGTCAGACATGGGTCAGGTTCCAAATAAAGCAGATGGCATGAGTTTCCTTTCTGCAGTTTCTCCTTGGCCCAACCTTGAGAAGCTGTGCTGGGCTGAGCAGAGCACTGATCTGGGCTGAGCTGGTTTGGAGGTTGAAGACTGGAGGGGGCAAATCCGATGCTCGTAGCCTGACAGAGCGCACACTAATTCGATGAGGCTCAGGTAGATGAGGGGTTTTGAGGTGTTGGGTGAGGTGAGAGAATGCTGGAGTGAGGAGGATATCTCACTTCTTTTTAACCTGTTTCAAGAAACTGTAAAAATAGCACTCATTTCCAATGCAGAAGAACTAATTTGAGAATGTTGAGAATTGAGAATGAATCAAGAAAAGAGAAACCTTGATGCTATCATGATACTAGTGGAGTGACCTTCTTAATTTGAAGATTTTGTCACTTGTTTCAAGTAATATTAAATCTCAATCTATGTACAAACATTAAATCTGACCATTTAGGAAGTTTAAATGGCTAACTCTAACCCTAACAGATTAGTAGAGGGTCAACTTAAGACATTGTTTACGTATAAAATGGTTTAAAAGCTGTGCCTTTGTATATAAAAATCTACTTTTCACTGATTAAAGACACTGCAGTATTTCTGTATTCTGCCATAGTACAATGGAATGATCTAAAGTTGGTCACAAGTTGAAATCAACTTCAATGTGTCTCTCAGTAATTAATAGCCTCTTTTATATGATGATGAGAGCTTGGAACACATTAACTAAGCCACTCTGTTGTTGTCCGGTATGTATGATTATCTGGTGTTATGTTTTGGCCCTTGCCTTATGTTAAGCAATATTAACTATGCAATATTAACTATTTATGGGATTTTTGTTTTTACATTTAGGAGTCGAGCTTGAAATACAGTTGTTGTCAGTGAAGATTTCCAGGGAGGTTGATGGAGGTGTGTTTGCTGGGGTGTGTGAGGTGAGGGTGGGTTGGGGGGGTGCTGGGGCCTTGGCAGTGAGTAGTTAGCTGTCGGCGATTCGGCTCCACCTCCTAATCAACGCTTAATTGGCAGTGTTGATGACAAGTCCAGGCCGTAGGGCAGACCACAGCGACTGTTTACTGTGGTCTCCTCTTTTCTCTGCAAATTAAAGCAGCGCACTAACCGTCTCCAGACACACAAATGTCTATAGTATGTATCTACCTGAGTGTGTAAGGACAGTATTGATGTTTGTGTACTTTTATGTGTCAGTGCTTGGAGGCCTGTTTTGACCTGGGTTCATACCTGTCAATAACCGCTTTGCAGTTACTGTGGTCTAATATTTTGTCGTAATTTATTGGTGGTGTTTTACTCTATTCGTCAGTCAACAGCACACATCAAAGGCACCATAATTACAAGAAGTTACCCAACTCCTCCAAATATCATCAGGAAGGTCATCGCTGTCAAGGCTTGGCCCTGAGTTTGAGACTTATCAAACAGCAGTGAGAGTTGCAGCCTGGAGGCAAAATTCATTCTGATACACAACACATAACTTTGGCAGAACTTGCTGCATACAGAAAAAAACATCCAACTGTTCGTGCTCACCCAGACCTCAGAGGGTTATACAAAACACCAAAGAGATTTTCAGCCGTGGGATGAAGAGGGAGATAAAGAGAGATAGATGGAGAGGTAAAATAAAGACCTGCACTTCACAAGATGGCAGGGAGCTTGGTGCTGGCTCACACATGGTGGCATGAATGTATATCAGCTGGTGGATCATGCTGTCAGACGCTGTCAGGGGTGGAGAGGAGAGGCTCTGCACCTCTCTTCAGTCCACAACTTGAGAATCAACACTCATATTCTCTACTCTTGGCTGTCCAAACTTCATCTTCCTCTGTATCTCTTCATGCAGTTTTCTATTTTAGTGTGTGCTTTCTTTAACTGTCTGCTTTGTTGTCTCTGCCACACACGCACATTTATCTCTGTCTGTTTCTTCACTCTTTCTTTTTCTTATTCAAAACTCTACCTTCACGTTACCTCTCTTTGTACAATTCATGTATATCAATTGGCCAATCTCAAGGGGGTTGACTTTTTTTTTTTAGTTACCAGCGAAGTTCATCATCTGAATATGGAGCGATAAATGAGCTTCTCCACTGAAGCCTTACAGTTCATTTGCAGGGCTATTAGACTGACATGGCTATGGCGGCCAGTGGCTGACACAGAGTAAAGGACTGGGGATAGGGGTGTGAGGTGTGAGTGAGTCTATTTTTGTGTGTTATCATGTTCTATACTTCTAAACTTATAAGAAACAACTCTAGTTCACTTTAAGTGATAGCACTCTATTTTAGAATTTATTGAATTTAAGATTAGGAAGTGGGGCTGGGATGGGGCCTGAATTATCCTAAATGAAGGTTAAAGGTCATGGTCAAGGAGTGTTTAGTGTTATCACTTGTGTTTAGGGTTAAGGTTATCATTATATATCAGGGAATAGATGCAGTCAGTGGAAAGTCTAGCCTGACATAGCACCTTTCCATTATTAGGACTGGGTAATAACTGGCTTAGAGCACAGTTTCTGCAACAGTGGTTATATACATGGTGTCTGGTCAGCGACCTTTTTCGATGTCATTTCCCATCTATCTCTCTTTTTTTAAAGATTTTAGTTTGACATGTACAGTAGCTGACAAAAATCAATCAAAATTTTCTTGAGCAACTCGGATTCCGATCATTATTTCTGGACATCCCCTTGTTGGAATTGAGCATTCCAGGCAGGTGATAAAGTACCTCAATTAAAAAAATGAAACAAAGACACATAAAAAGAGCTTGATGCAGAAAGAGAGATGTTCATTCACACTCCATTCCTCCACAAGGCAGAGGCAAGTGTTTCTGGCCAGAGCAACACTAGCCTGCTCTGTACCACCACCATGCCAACACCAGCTGGAGATCCAGCTTCCCCTCTGCTGTACACAGCTGCAAATCCCCTCAGCCGTTCTCAAAGGCTCCTTTGGAAAGTTGAGCATATGGCAAGAGCCAAAATGTCAGCTCTTCTAGCAGGTGGACAGCTGATCTGCGTAGAAAATAGGCCTTGGCAGGCTGGTAAGGCAGCAGTATCTTGAGGTGCAACAAAAAGCCTCCCAGGAGCATAATCTCCCCCTTCAGAAGATGTGTAAACTGCAGCTTTCAAGGAACAGAATCAGCAGATTTCTCAGCAGGAAAACAGCACCCTTTGACACCCAGTGACAGAGGAAAGAGATTCCTGACAAATTCTAAGTGCACGTAAACCCTGTCCATACTTTGCTGAAGAGAACATGACTTCTGGGAAATAAATAATTTTGACGACATTTAAGAAAAGCTGTTCCAGACCCTGAAAAGGCCAAAGTTTGCTTTTGTTCTGTTTTCTCATGCTGGTATTTCAAACACTGAGCTCTTTGACAAGAGCACTCCAAATAAAATGTATTTTGTTTGAGGTTTGTTGGAGGAGTCATTGAAGAGGCACTGAACTAGGTTGATCTTTAGTTGTGCTTCAGTCATGTTTTGACACTGAGGTCTTTGTCAGAGAAGGTTTTGTTTCAGCTCCAGCTGTGGATTGAATACTTGTAAAGCTGTGGACTATGCACAGGTCCAAGACTTAGAGTATAAGATAATGTGCTATTTGGAAGCTCGGTACGGAACGGTAATCACTGCCCAGATGTTTTCCATAATACTGCCTTCTCAAAGACATCTGACAACATCTACATAATGTCACAGACATCCAAAGCAGACTATTTAAACTGCATTATTTCCTTGGCCTTGTATCTAAGTGGTCACGGTGGGATGCAAAAGAAGCACTAGAGATCTTTCTTTTACAGTAAGATACGGGCGATATAAGCAGAGATGGTCAAATGTGAGCTTTCCATGAGCTGCGTGACCATGTTTCCACCCCTAACTCGTGTTTTATAGAAGACTTTATGAATTAATTGTGCGCCTAGGGAAGACGGTGACTATGATGGCCATGGATGAATGAAGAGCCGATGGCACAAGGAAGAGGTTTCCCTTTACTTAGAATGAGCTGTTTGTGGGTGTGGTTACCATTTTGAGGAGTACAGACATCCAACTGTCCTTGGAAAATCTGATAAGCAGCTAATTGTAAATCTGTACTAGCTTTGAATATAAAAAGGGCTTAATAGGGCTAAGTTCAGGTCACAGTTAAAATTCATTTTTGATGTAAAGAATGAATGATTTAGAGAAAAGACTAAGGGCATTGACTTATATATGGAAGTTAAAAGAAGATCATTGCATCAGGCAAAACACAAGAACATGTGTTTTTGTGTGATACATGATAAGTGTATGTGCATGTGTGTGTCTTTTCTCCGGGGCCACCTAATGGACAACATAAGCCAGAACACCTCTAAACAAGGCATGACAGCACCCAGGCCACACCGTGCTATTTATGGGCCACATGTACCGTCCTAATTCACCTTTCTCCTGTTTGTCTCCTGTTAGCAGTCCTTCAAACCAATTAACACCTAGACAACCATTCAGGTCTGATTCCAAACGGCTGGATGCAATTAGAAGAAGGAAACATGGCCACTTATGGCAGGAAGGGGATTTAAGACACTGGGCTGGGAATTGAGACTACTGTTAGTTAGCCTAATGATTGGGAGGTAGACAGTGGGTGCAGATAATTGTGAGTGAAAATCGAGGGTATGGCAAATGCAGAATAATTCCTACCCAAGATTTAAACTTGGTAAAATCTTTGGCCTAACCTTTGGAATTAGGTGGATAAAGTTACACTGAAATAGTTTTTAAAGAATAAACACTTGAGTATAAAGGTCCTGCATGCTGTTTTGTGATCATTTTTTTTTCTTCACTTTAAGGGTCCCATGGGAAAAAACTGCGAAGGCGGCACTCCACTCTGATCTCCAAAGGTTCCGCCCCATCCAGATTGTCACTATGTGGGACTGGCGCCAGCGGTTTTGGCTTGGCTCAGGTTCCCAGCATTGCCCCCTTCTGCGAGGTTGTGTTAGGCGCACGTCACGGCAGTCATTAGCGGCAAAACAAAGACAAACCGCTGCTGGTCTGAATCACGACCGCCGACCAAGATCTGAAAATGTGTCGTGGAAATATTACAGTAGGCCGCGCAGCACGACTGTTTGTGGAGGGCTTTGAAGACAAGGTACATTTTCACATGTGCAGCAAAGGTTTTTTCCTCAAAAGCATTCCATTCTGTAAGGTAATGCAGCCTTGTTTTCCACACATAAACAGAATTCGGTCAGAGTGATCACACTTGAGGTGTGTGCAGTAGTGCCATCCTGTGGTTAGAAAAATATCCTGCTACCTAGAAGTCACAAATGTGTTACCCACCACAGAAATGTGTCTTGAAGAGCCCTCGCTACAAGTCAAGTTAGAATTGTAATTAAATAGCACAAAATCACATATTACAAATTTAAAAGGGGCTTTACAATTTGTACAGCATACATCACCCTCTATGCTTAAAACCTTGGTTCAGTTAAGGAAAAAATTCCCACAAAAAACAACCTTTTGACAGAGAAAAAGGGAAAAAACATCAGGAAAAGCAACACTAGAGGGATCCATCCTTCAGCCATGGATGTATTAAGGAGATGAGACGTACGCAGAGAAAACCACTACAGGCTTCCTCACATGCAGACTTCCTGCATGCCAGTAGAGAGCATGCGCACTGGGGCTTCCGCTGGCCGAGCTGGCTGACTTCCTGTTGGCTCTAGGCACACATGAATGGGGAAAAAATATTTAATTACATGGCTCAAGAAATTCCGAATGTTATTTTGGGCCAGTATGCATCACGTGATGACCGCAGAAGTTGCAATACCCACTACGCCAAAATCTATTCACAGCCCAACTCCGTTCCTGGAGGTTTGTTTACAGCACGGACAGACATGCAATGGATGTCGTAAATACACTGATAACAATAGTAATATTACAATATAGATACACAGAATGACAAGATGGTGTACAGTGCACAAACCTGTATCTAAAAACATAAATTAGTGTTAGAATTCCATGATAGAAACCCTTGATCCCACGTAAATGTCTGTATTCTCATTTCTTCCAGCACGGCGACATCAGACATTGAACTGGGCCAGCCTCCCCATTTCCCTCTGTGGCTTGTGAATAATTTATTCCAACCCGAGGACCATGCATACAGCTTAACTATATGATGGACTAATGAGGGCTATTGATTGAATAATTGATTGCTTTATGCGTGGCCTAACTGACTGCCCACTGATCCATTTGGGCAGCTCATTACTTAATATGCATTATTCAGAGCTAACCACTAACCAGTGCAGTATCATCTGAGGAATGAATGTCAACAAGAATATAATAGCAGAGTCAAGGCCACATCAAAACCTCAATGAATCTTTCAGTGCAGTGAATAAACACACCACTGCACAGTGGTAAGAGCAATACAACGACTTCCAGGTTTGATTTGTCAATTAATGACACAGGGCTAGTAAAGTCTTATATTTATCCAACCTGCTCTTACCCTGTTTTCGAACTATAACCTTGACTGTAACTTCTCATATTCCATAAGTTTCACCAGTTGCTTTATCCATTCATTTTGGCCTTTTAATCTCATAGAGACTGACAGATCCAGCAACACAGACCTTTGGACTGCAGAGCTTTGCCTTTCAAATAAGAGACTACAGTATGTTTGGCTTGCAACCTAGAGAGCCATCAAATAATGTGCTTTTTAAGTTTTTCCCACAGATTTAGAGGTAAACCACAACACAGCCATCTCCTCTTCATCTTGTCTGGTAATAGAACCCAAGAAAACCCCCTCTAGAGAGTGATTTACAAGAAGTAAATTACTAAACGCCCACACACCGACTCTGACCTGTACTGGCTTTCTGGCTCGACTATGAGGGCTTGGGTTGCAACACAGCTGGCTGGCCCACAACTAGAACTTGGACTGTACCATTGTGCTTACTTAGCATCCTTCCTGCGAGTGATGGTTCAAGAAACACTGGCAATGCAATGAAAATATTGCTCTTTTACTGTAAATCTGTAATTGCAGCACACTACAGTCCAGTCTGCTGTCTAACTGAATAACAAGCCGGGGTTATGGCCTACTTTTCCTATCCTTTTTCTATTTTCTGTAGTGCTATCAGACATGTTTCCATTCCAGAGTAAACCATGTGCACTGACCATTTGACAGAGCTGACAGGAGTGGGATGCCCTCCTGCCTTCCTTTTCAATAAAACAGCACTTGGAGGGCTCTCTGAGATCTTTTTATAAGAACCAAAGAAACACAGGATGAAGAGGGAGGAACAGTAGGAGGGAGAAAAAGAGTGAGAGAAAGAGAAAATGTGACTGTAATGACATGCCGTGGAGAATAGAGAGGTCTCCAGAGGAAGCTGAAGCTGAAAGCATCCAAATCGACTTCCTGGAAAAGTAACAGCAGTGGCACGTATACTGTATGTCGAATGGGTCAACAGGGGCTAACTAGTCAGGGTCGTCCTGGGGTCATCACAGTGTGGGCAGTTCAACTTTCACTTCTTAGCTTGGCCTTCGTTTTCCATTAAAGCTAACTTGACTTTAGCTGTGTCTGACACCGTGGCTCACTGTAGATGCTGGTCCTTTTTTAGGCTACATTTCTTTGCAGACAGTGCCAGTGTAAGGCAATAGTATGAGAGGGATGCTACAAGAGCTAATCTACTAAAATGAATAAGTCCATAAGCAGTGCAATGATACTAAGAGACAACACTGACAAAATGGCAAGAGCCTGCTTTATTGTTTTTGGGCTATCTATGATTACATGTAGGCAGATTGGGAAACAATGCCAACTTGAATGCTCTCTCCAATAAATGAATGTGCACTACACACCAAGTATGCTAACATTTCTCACTCACACTCACTCACAGCTGTGCATTCATGACATGACAGTGCTTATGTAGGGCATATTTCAAAGGAATTCTCTATATAACTCATGCAACAGTGTGGAGCTAAATTAGCTTATCAAGTGGGGAAAATTCCAAAGCAGTGTGCAAGCAGGAGAAGACATTTCTAAAGATAAAACTTGTGAGTCAGTCCATTCCTCTACGAGTGGTTTAGAGATAAATAAACCCCTGTCCTCACACCCTGCAGCAGTCATAATGCAGTAATGTTTCATGCATCACTGCCAGGCTAGGATGCATGTAGACAACAAGACATACCACTACTGAAATTAAATAAACTGCAGTGATCCAAACTCTTGGATATAAGAGGATGCTATTAGTGCAGGGATGATTTAACCCCTCAAAACTACATATGTTCTGTCTCCCTATGAGTGCTTGGGGAGGACATAGTTAATTAAAACTTAACATCTCTGTTTCTTTCCCCAGGACTGGGACTGACCACTCCCCCACCACCCCAACCCCAAACAGCTGGATGCCTGTACCTCCTGCATGTGGAGACAAACTCACACAACATTGCTGAGGTCATGGGAATGTGTTTGCTTGGCCTTTAGGTGACTCCACCGGGACAAAGTTAAATGTCCCCATTCATTGGCTTTTCACATTCTTTCTTCTAATTAAAGAGCATCAGAATGTGGTCCAGGTTTATGATCTATTTACGGTTCTAATTTGGCCCACAATGGAAAATGCTGGAGCAATAAACATTTGGCCATTGATAATAGAATAATAATTGTCCAGCAAAATGGCAGCAGTAGAATGTCAAATGGCAGCACAAGAAGCAAAGCCGAACCGAGCTCCTGCTATTCATGTCCCTTCCCCGTTGCCCCAGGTTCAATGCTGGTTTCCTGCCAGTTCCTTACGATTTCAGTCGACAGACATAGAAACAGACACACGGGACACTCACAACAAGCACCTGGAAACATTCCCCAGTACCAGCGTCATTAATGAGCCAGGTTATCCACAGTCCTCCAGGGTCGGCTTGGACGCCAGGTCAGGGTTTGTCACTAATGGGGCTCTGTGAGTGCCAGGGTACCAGAGCTGTGAATCCCCCAGAGAGGCATCAGTCTGAAGGGCCCAAGACTCTAATTGGGGGAGCCCATGTACATAAATGACAGATTATGACCTATAAATGAGAATTTATGTGACCATTAGACGTGCCGGGTGATCCCGGCAGAGATGGAGAAGGCGCTCATTAGCTATGCATTCAGAATGCCTGGCTCTGTCTAATTAGCCTGATGATATGCAGGCTACAGACATTTCCTTGTTTCCACCCTCAAACATTTCAGGCTTATTATTTTGGTGCACTTTCAGCCACCATTAGGAGGTGATCTGAAATTGTTGTGTTTTAACTGCATTTATGTGTGAAAAGAAAAAAAAGCAAAAACAAGGCATCAGTAGCAGCTAGGAATCCATGCTAGGTGAGAAAAACCATTGCCAGTCACTACAATATAGTGTGATAGCAATCCAACTTCAACAGCTTTATGAGACAAGCCTCCCTTGTCACCCTGAGAGTGGATGAAGGGAATATTTACCCAATATTAAAAAAAGCTTTGATTTGATATATCCGCAGGGAAGGGATATGTCTGGAAAAACGTCAAAATCAATGCACTTGTCCGAAGGTCTTCAGATGAACGGTAATATCTGGGAGATTGATCAGTGTGATTAGGGATTTGACAGCAGACTCAAATATTTGCACATGAATTGGCAGTATTAGTGCTGTAATATTGAGTGGTGGTGGTGGTGGTGGTGGTGGGAAGGGGGTGTCATGGAAGGAGGAGGTGAAGACAGCCTGGAGAGCAAGGGTGATAAAGACAGAGAGATGGGTAGACTATGTGACTGCTTAGTACGTGTTTTTCAAACCAAGTAATTAATGGTTATTAGAGTCCATATATTGGAAATTATATAGCACTGTGCTTATAAGCCAAATAACATATATCATTTCATCACAAATAATGCCACTATGATGTGTGACATACATTGTTTGTTTTTAATGAATTGTATACTGCCTTAGCAATATTGTTTCTGATCAGCAGACATGCTAATAAAGTTAATGAAATGAGCACAATTGAATTGTAGAGATGTAGCTTGTGCTCACTGAGTCGTGCTAAGGAAGGCTAACACAGGGTGACTGTGTTTGTGTTTTGTTGTGTGTGTGTGTGAGAGAGAGAGAGAGAGAGAGAGAGAGAGAGAGAGAGAGAGACAGAGGAGAGTATGTTTGATAAGCCCCCTTGACTTTGCACCCCCCACCTGCACCCCTTCATCTCTATTGGTTCTGCCTGGTTTGATCAGCTCACTGAAGGGTTGTGGGTTCTCCAAACAAAGCACTGCACACTTTACACAATTAACTGGTGGTGACAGACAAAAGGTGCAGGGTTTTAAAAAACTGTTTTATAGAAAAATAAGCTTCCATCCCCTCTTTTACTCTCCCTTTGTCCTTTGACCTTGTTTCCTTTGTGGCAGGCTACATAAGTGATCAAAAGCATAAAAATGCGGTTTACCCCATGGGTAAAATGACTCCAGATGAACAATTAACCCAAATAAGCACCGAAGAGCAGATCGTCTAAATCACATTCAACAACTACAGAAAATTCACATGTGGATCTAAGAAAGAAATGTATCCAAATTACACAGCAAGCAAGCAAGCAACTTGGATACTAACATACCAGTCAAAAATGAGTGATAGGAAAACCGGTGTATGGGCAACAAGAGAGAGACAAGGCTAAAGAATGGGCAAATTAAGAGGAAGTGATGTTTTACGACAGGAGGAATCTACTTTCAATGCACACCAAAGGAGCGTTATAATGCCAGGTGTAAATGTAATCCAGCAAACTCAGATCTGCACAGGAGCAGTGTAACAGTTACCATGTGTACAGGGAGTCTTTCTTCATCTCCACTGCTCTCTCTTTCTCTCTGCCTCCTCGTGTTTCTCTCTTTCTTCAGCTAACAATGCCAGAGTGTTATTTCTCTTTGAGGAGGCTGCTTGAGTTCCCATCGGGCATGAGGGCAGCGGGGTGGAGATGGAAGCGGTGACCGTGCGAGACGGCGACATTGGGCTGGGCAAGCCTATTAGCGCACTTCACAGCTGGTCCTCTCTCTCTCTCTCTCTCTCTCTCTCTCTCTCTCACACACACACACACACACACACACACACACACACACACACACACACAATGGTCTTCAAGAGGCCCATTGAAGACTGCTAGTTTGACGGAGAAGAGGGAAAGAAGCTGGACATGCTCTGAGCTCCCATTAAAAGCGTCTTAAAAGCTGCCAGAGAGGCTGAGGGCTGAGAGACGGCATCCATCAATTAGAGGAAAATGACATGGAGGAAGAGGTGTGGAGAAAGAGATTGTATATGTGTGTATACTAGAAAAACCACAATGTGAACCCAAGCAGTGTACGCACAAACTGGCCAATCCAAATTGAATAGGGGGAACCGCAATGGCACCGGGAGGCTGTCATATTATTTTATAAGAAATTCGTGAGGTTGTGAAACAAGATGTTTATCACTGGCTTGCTAGTAAGGTAGTTAATTCTAAAGAAATTTAGTCTTATAAATCTTAAAAATCCTTTAATCTATTTTGCTTTTAATCCAACAGAGAATGCAGCCCTATGGGTTTAAATAATGTCCTTGATATTCTTAATTGTCTTGAAATAAGGAATATTAAATTCAGTAACTACTGGTGTCCAGAAAGTGTTACTTGGTTCAACAAAAAAATACTAATTTACTTAAAATTGTAATTTTTTAGAAGTTTCTCTGTGTTAAAGGGTCTCCCCACTTTATACCAGTAGCCTTTATATAGGGATTGCAAAGTTTCAAAAATACCACCACAATGAACAGTAATGCATGTTTCCTATGGGATTTATTTTTATTTTTGACTTGTATTTTCTCTAATGTTGTGTGCATTGCTTTCAACTGGGTTGCACAAAGTGCCACATAAAGAAAGCCTGATCGATTGACTGATTGACTGATTGATTGAGCGATAGATTAATTGGGTATATTTAACCATGTGTCCATTGATAAGTCTGCATTCTTGCTTGCATGTCAGTATATAAAATCCTGTCAGCTATAAACAATTTTCTTTTGACAAAACTGGCTTTTTTTCTAAAGGATAGTGTTTTTGTCACATCACAGCAAATTACACATAGAAATACAATTATGATTAGGTGATTTATAACATTGTTTTAGTACTTCTGTCATATGCCATCATCAGTTTTGATTTTAAAAATCGAAGTTTTAGGCATGTGCAGTAAGTTCATGACAAGGCTTTGTAGTGACTGATGAAATTCAATCAATGCATACATTTTGCCCACCAGACAGATCATGAAGTGGGCAGTGGTGTTGATGACACTTGTCTGATATTACTGGATTTTGATGCCTAAGCTCCTCAAGCTGCGTCAAAGTGCTATACAGCTGCTAATGTGGCCATTGACTGCTGGCCAACAGCAGAATCTCCAGCAGCTTGTGTGAGGTCCACTTAGCGTACAAACTGATGTTGGAAAACAGCCCGTTATGCTAAATAGAGAGTAGATGAGAGATGAGCTCCCACTAAATGTGTCCTCTAGTAAATAACTAGAAAGTTCAAACCTGCTGCATGTTTGGATTATTTCCTCAGGCATTTAACTTACATATCTTACTTTTAGCAGTTGAGCATCACTAGATCATTAATATTTCAATACATAAAACACATGAAAACATGAAACACATGAAACTATTACTGAGAAGATTGGCTTCTAAACTGCATGTGTGTGTGTGTGTGTGTGTGAATGCACCCATGCTGAGTGGGTTGTACTATGAATCTTCTTATTTCTACTTGAGTGTTGATTTGTTTCACCAAGCTGAGAGAGCAAGCTCTTATCGCAGACAAACTATCACAAGATAATTCAAGATTGATTAAGACATTAAAAAAGCTAAGATGACAGAGTTGACTGAGAAATGCAGTGAATACACAATGTGCCCTTTAAAACACGGGTAGTGCCGGTAGTGTTAGATAATCACGACATGTAATATTTTTGATAGATATTTTGATATTTGCACAAGCCACTGTGTTTAAGAGTGTGTAAAAACAAGCATTTTTTAATTGAATCTATTATTTTAATCATTTTGATTAATTTTTTTTTAGTCTCCTGCCTCACATCTGAGCCCCCCAATCCCCCCCACCCCCCCCTCTCTCTCCACTGAGCCCCCCCCCGGTGCGGCCACTCCTCCCATCACCCTACTGGGATCTCTGTCTTCATGGCATCCTATTAGACAAGGCCTGCTTCCATCTGGATCTCGCACTGACAGCTCATTCATCAACACTGCTGTCTCACACCAAGCACACACAAGCACGCACAGGGCCCTTTATTGTTGAACGGGACGAACAAACCCATAATAATAAAACAGACACCCACCAGGAGGAAGGGATGAAATGGCATCTCCACGAGCGAGAGCCAGAGAGGAGGGAAAGAGAGAAGATGGAGAAGAAAGGGGAAAGAGTTTGATCAAGGGGGGGTGGAGTGTGGTGTGTGTGTGTGCTCTGTGTTGCCTGCCCGCTCTATGTTCATGACTGACTGGCTCTTGGTTTGAACACACTGATGAAAGAGGTTTCTGAGTGTAAGGAGCATGAAATAAGTTACCTGGTGGATCAGAGATGCACACACACGGCAGGCGGCAGCAGCAAGGCACCGGGGAGAAAGACAAAAAGACAGAGAGATGGGTTAATATCAGCACACAGCCCATGTGAGGTTTGAGTGTGTCAGGCAAACACAATACAGCTGAATAAAAATCAAGGTTATGTGAAAAGGGATTCAGTGAGGAAGTGGTAAATAAAACCTCAAACAAATCCAATCGTACCATCAGACAAAAACAAACTGTTGAATTCATTTACCCTGTTTAGATACAAGTTTAGTCACTGTGATGTTACTAAGTTATGGAGTGTTTCAGTTTGTGTGAACCTGGAAAGTTTTAATGAGTTTACCCCCTAATACATCCCAGGATGCACCTGTGTATGGACCAAGCCTAGAGACAGTACATCAGAAATCAATTTTCAATCTTGACTGACTCTTGAGCTTCAATATCTCATACAAGAGAGAGCAGAAAGAGCACATACAGCAGTATTTATCACACACACACACACACACACACACACACACACAAATCATCAGCAATACTATTGGCAGCAAAGCCATGAGAGGCTGATGGAGTGGTTGTCTTGGAAACAGAGACTGGCATGGGTTATTATGAAGGAAGAAATGAAGGGTGAGAAGGGGGTGAGGGCCACAATGCTAAGCTCTGCAGCAAGACAGTGATGTGGTGTGTGTGTGTATGTGTGTGTGTGTTGTTATGGGGGGTGATTATAGAGGTTCACCTGTAGATAAAATTCCATTCTCTCACTACCTCCACTATCAATAATTCACATAAGGCAAATGAATCAATAATTCAGGCAAAACAGACCTACAGCTGAGGCTATGTTATTTCTAGGCATGCATGGTGTTGTAATATACAATCGGTAGAAAAACAGACTCAGAAAGAGAGGAAATGGATAAAAAATGTGGGATTGTAACAAGCACAGACAGAGTGACAGACTGACCCCCCACCCCCCTCTGTTTCCCCTTTCTCCCCATTTTTCCTCTAGCCGTCTGCCTTCAGCGGGTCCGTAGTCCTGTTGCGATTGTTGTTGACCTCCTTTCCATCCTCTCTTTCCTCCAGCCTACCCGCCTTTTACAGAGAGGAGAAAACAAGTATCCAGGCAACCCAGCATCGCTTACTGGGAGAGGAGAGGAGAGGAGAGGAGAGGAGAGGAGTAAGAGTTAGAGAGGTTGAATGAGAGAAAAAGTAAAAGTAAGAGAGAAAGATAGCAAGTGAAAAATCCTGAAATTTGTGACAGACAGAAAAAAACCCAATGGGTATGGAGAGAATAGTACAAGAAGGAAATGGTACTTACTCGTCAAACCTTCTCTTTTTTTATGGATGATTCTAGCCATTACATTACAATAATTTATGTCAGTGTGATATTTCATGCCTTAGCAGAAACACATTGCATTGACTACAGCCAGTGTAATGTTTCTGAATCAGTTAATAATACCAAAATATGCAGTTTTCAAGAAGAAGCAACCCAACAAGATGGAAGAAAGAGTACATGTAATATCTCTCTGCAATAAACATAATTTTATGACAGTTCATTGAGTTGTATGGATAATGCTGTTTCCTGAGTTTAACCGCGAATCTGTACCCATAAAGACCTGAATTTGGACCTGGTTTTAAGAGCAGCCACAGTCGGGGTTTGTGCAGCAACTTCCTGCTGAGAACAGCCTCCCCCTCAATATTAACTTACTGTGCATTTCTGGTAGTAAATAAGCAAAAACAAAATAAAAATAAAAATAAAAAAACATTGAAAAAAATACATGGCAAATTGGAAATTATGTTTATGTCAGTGTGTCTTGAGGCATTTGTGGGGTGTTTGCATGAGAGCTAGCTGCGTGATAGATAAGGTTCCAGAAAAGAGGGTTTTCCTCGGCTCTCCGAACCCCTCAAGACACACAGAGAGATGGCAGAGGAGGAAGAGGTGGAGGATGAAGAGAAGGAGGGAGAGAACAGACATAAAAACATTGTTGTTGTTGTGTTTGTGTGTGTGTGTGTGTGTGTGTGTGTTTACTTTCATCTGCCTTTTTATTCAGCCAAGAAAATAAAGTTTAATTTATTCGTTTTCAGTCACAATGGTGAACGTGAGGATCCCAGCATGCCAAATAAAGTGCGCTGATGATGTGCAGCCCTTTCTGGGACATAAACATAATTGTTGAACAGACAGACAAAAAACATATTCAGCCTGCTGACAATTCAATTTGCAAAGAATTTTTCGCATTTGCAAATTCTTTGTTGCAGTGGTCTGCATGGGCCCATGACGCCAGGCTTGGTGCATGCCAACACACACACACACAACATGGCCCTTATGACAGCTGAATGATGACATTTGATAGGGCTATGGTAGCTCATCTCCAACCCCACTGTAATCCATGACATGTACAACCACTGTGAAATGGGATGAATGGGGTGCTGTGGCATACTGTATCACTCAGGGTAAGTGGGTTCAGTATTTATAATGGAGGAACTGGGAGAGATAGCTGACCTGCTCCACTCCTGGATCTTTAGGGATGACAGCACTTGCCAAACAAAAGCTGTTTGAGTTTGCCAGACCATTGTTTTTAGCACTGTTTGAGAAAATGACACAAAATCACGTGCATGTCCGGATTCAATCTGCAATCAGTAGAGAGCCGCGTTAAAGCCCCGTGGGGAGCAATCTGGGCCATATCCAAGCAGCATCTCCCACAGCCACGTAAAGCAAAAAAAAAAAAAAAAGAGTTTTCGCAGAGGAGCTGAGCTCATTTTGAACACATAATTGTCCTCCTCTTCCCCTACAGCCTCATTACAGTACAATCTGATTACAGGGTGGAAAACAAAGGAAGACAATGAAAAATACCATCCGCCATCGATGAGGTGGATGCAGGTCTTATTGTATCTATGTCAACTTTAGGCCTGACCCTCCCTTCCCTGCTCAACGTGGGTTTGACTTTAAGCATGCCAGGAAAAGTACAACTCTATAAAAACACAGTTTGTGTTCATTCCAGGTGAAATTGCATGTCACATCCGTTTGGGTTTCACAAAGTAAAAGCATAAATTCTCATCCCCGGTGTCAGAGCTGCCGTAGCTGGAGCAGAGAGGTGGTAGGAACTTCACAGGGCTTAACGCGGCTGTGACTGAAGTCACCCCATTTTCTGTGTATGACAGCAGCCGAATAAGACTGTTTCGGCTCAGTTACCGCGCCAATGCCGGGTCCCCTGCTCCGAATGAGCAGATTCCATTGGCCTCTATTACTGGGTCAGGCTGCATGTAGCAGTGGCTGTGTGTGTTTGACTAGGCAATAAGCCCAGTGTCACTGTCACTTTCATCAGCAGAAACTCCCTCTCCCTCTCACTCTTTGTCTTGTCTTTTTCTTTGTCTCTCTTTCCCTCAAGGGTAGCCTTGGAAAAGCCATTGTACCCTCCAGCAGAGTGGAGGATAGGAAAAACCACACTGTTCCAATAAGAGAATAGCATTTACAATAAAATGTATGGTGAGTTTTCTTGGGTAAACTTTTTTTTACTTCAAAATATGAAAAGTCCAAGTTTGTGTGTTTGTGCAGTGCTTTAACTGCTTTTTAATGAAGATGTTGAAGACAGTGTGCAAAATATTACCTGCTAGAAGCAGTTCCTTTGACTGTACCTTCCTATGACAGCATCATGCCAAAGGTATGTTCACAAACTTTACTGCAAAGATTATGGTACATATGAATGATGTAAGGCATTTTAGAGGCAGCCATTTCTGCTGGCATTGCTGACATGGAGGTTAGCTCATGTAGAACACAAAGATTTATCTATCTTCAATTCTTCTTTGCTGCATTCCTGTGTGGACACACACCAGTCCAAAACCAACCCTGCGATACAACAAAGCAAATACAGTCCACATCACATGAATAATAGTGTGGCATCAGGAGAAATAGGCAATGTGGTTATCACAGTCAAATATAGTGCATGGAAAATACTTAACAGACTCAGCTTAAAAGCTCTCTGACCTGATTTTCAATGTTAGTGAAAGGAAAAGGTAGGCAGATTTGAAAAACAAAGCACATACCATTCTTCCTCAACCGACTGCGAGCCTTGCATCCTAACACTTATGTACCAAATTCAGACGTCTTAACAACTATACATCAGAGGGTCAGGTATGTGACTGGTGACCCAGACTGGTATACTAATGAGCCACCTGGACAACTTTCACCAGTCAATAACACAATGGGCCGATTGTGAAGTGGTATACTCAAGATGGCTCGTATGCCATTGACTATATCTAACTCATAAATAGTAAGAACTTCAGGCCAGCCACCAGTCCACTTTATTTGCTCTGGCAGATGCGTCTGGTCCTCTGCCCGTTCAGACAGATTCCCAGCATGGCCCGGGTCAAGCCAATCACAACTGTTTTATCTATGGGGCTGGTTTGATACGATGACTGTACAGAGGAGTGTACAAAGGAGGCATTTTCGTAAACAACCAAGATGGCTGCCGCGTCAGTATTAAACAAACTGGGCGGTATATTTTCTCTAAAAGAAGAACAAACAACTGCACTTAAATCTTTTGTTGATAAGAAAGATGTGTTTGATGTACTTCCGACAGGATTCGCTCAGCGCTACGTCACACATTTCGTTGTTCTGATTGGTTGTAGGTCTATCCAATTGTGTCCAGAGGCATTTTGGTCTGCGCCCGTTGATAATGCCGCTTGGAAATTGAAAATGAACTGAGAGTTTCCAGACTAATTTGCATTTGCAAATTGGTCTGGCGATGTCAGGCTACTAAAACCTCTGTGCTGCTGCTAAAATAAACTATATGTCTCCTTAAGCAAAAGCTTGGAGCCCAGCATTTCTTAAGATGTCCATCCCTACCTCTATCTGAGCTGTGTGAGAGTATGACAGACGACAGTGCAGCGTTGGGCTAACCAGTGAGGGTTGATAGGTTGCAAGTTCAGCTCTCATACTGCAGTGTGTCAATGCTTTTATGTAATTTTAAGAGAGAGAGCGAGAGATTGAAAAAGAGTCTTGTGTTGCAAGTGCATGCATGTTCACCCATGTGGCTGTGTATTAAATGTGTGTGTTTACGAGCAGACAGTGCTAATCTGGAGACTGTGCACATCATGGCATCCAGCAGGGATTTGACTTAAATGAGCAGAGCACTCTCCAGGGACAAACACAGCCCTTAGTCACTGGACTAAATCCATTACGCAGACAGACACAACATAGATTCACACACACACAATACACAGCCACTCATTTACACATAGCACCGGTCGAAACACTATAAACAAAGTTGTTTATCCAGCAAGTAAAGTGAGAGTGACTTCTGTTGAACTCCAGATTTTTATATAATAAACCCATCTTACCAACCTAAAGAGCTATAACTTATCATTACTGATGAACTGGCAAATCAAAACATACTGTAATTGCAAAATACAAGCTGTCTAGAGTCCAAATAACACCACCATTAGATCGTATTCTTCTCCCCTTAACAGGAAACCTGAGTTCTAAAGTTTTCAAACAGTCTTGCTGCCATTTGGAGCTCTCAATGTGCAAAACTGTCTAGTGCAGCTTTCAAATTTGGTTTAGGGTGTAAGAATGCATCCAGGCAGACTGTCAGTCGAATAAACCCAGTTATTGCTTCCCTGCTCTCTAAATATGACAAGCAACACTGAGAAGCTCAACCTTTTCATTGTGCAAAAAGTGCCACTTAAACAAACGAGCTGCGGTAATATTTCAAGTGCTTTTCTTATTCCGTTCCATCCCCTCTGATCATCAGGCCTTGTCCAGCTCCATTAGAGCTGTTTCATATCGGAGAATAACAATATCTCAGTCACTGTGTGGCTCAGCGCACAGCCATAGAGCTAATCAATCTACGACTCGTCTCGCCATAGGTGGACTGATCGGCAGGCATTATTCTCCAGTCAATTACCTCAAGCGAGAGAGGCAGAAGAAAGGATGACAATGGACGCTGATGAATGCCAGTCAGGGCTCAATTTAGCCAGCCGGGGCGCCCTCCCTAAGCTGGCAGTAAGACAATTGGGTCTTCTAATAGGTATTTATATGAGCTCCCCTCCAGCGACCAGCTATTTGTTATAGAGAGAGGTTAGTGCTGGAATGGACTGTTTACGGGCAGCACAGTGGTGCAGTGCTTAGGTTCGACCCCACCAATCGGCTGGGGCCTTTCTGTGTGGAGTTTGCATGTTCTCCCCGTGTCCGCGTGGGTTCTCTCCGGGTACTCCGGCTTCCTCCCACCATCCAAAGACATGCAGGTTAGGTTGAGGATACACGGTATAGATAATGGATGGATGGACTGTTGATCTAAAATGTGGTAGTTTGCATAAAGACATAGTGGAAGGCCACAGTGTGTATGATGGATGCTTGCGCATGTGTGTGTATTTGTGCACATGTAAATGCATCTGTAGAAAGAGTATGATCGGGAGAAACAGACAGAGGAGTTAAATCATAGTCGCAGGCCCAAACCAACAGATTCTAGCGAACGACAGAAGATGATACCTGACTGACGACAGGGGAGATTGGGAGAGTAAAGTGTGGCCCCTGGAAAATATAGACTAATGTATAGGTCATATTTGGTCATATTTTCCCAGCACATTATGTACTGCTTTCTTTTTTTTCATTGCAATTAGGTTAGGCCTGGTAAACCGAGGGCTGCTCTGGGATACAGTTGGGTTAGTTAATAAACAGAACCTCTGGACAAGGAAATACAGTGAAAGGAGATTCCTATTTAATAAAATTTTATGGATCTTTTGGGGAAATGGCTAAGAGTCTCATGCATAAGTTGGAATTTTTCTTTGAGCTGTGGTAGATTTGAAAAAATGAAAGGTTCCATAACTGATTTGAATTATTTCAGCCAATAGAGCACCTGTTAAAGTACTTTTTAATTGCATGAAATGCTTTTTTGCATTCATTCACAACCAGACCTCACAACTGCTGCTTTTCCCATGGGAACAAGATTAGAACTCAGGCCACAAAGACCTTGTAGCGTAATGGTAGCGCGTCTGACTCCAGATCAGAAGGTTGCGTGTTCAAATCACGTCAGGGTCAGACCTTTTCACAATGCAAACCTGCAATTGGCTGCAGAGTTTGTCTCCACAGTGGCTGCATTTGCACTAAAACACAGCAAGAGGTCTTCTACAAACAGCTGTCTCATACTGAAACATGCAAAGTAAAGAACCCACTTAGCGAAAATGAAGTTTTTAACTTAAGAGATTTGAGCAGCTTTACCTCCATCTGTCCATGTTGTGTCCATCACTCTTGAGTAAAATAATACAACACCATAATGCCTCACTGAAATAAATTACTATGAAAGAACAGATGTCTGCATTTCTCTCCTTTGTTTTTGTCTGTGACACGCAAGGCTCTTTTGTGCATCTTTTAACGTGCTAATCACTTCCACAGTCATACCTACCTGGTACCAAGGTGTCTACTGTCCTGTGATCCTAATAACAGATGGCCACAACTGTCCCGAGCAGCCCAAGTCCATCATACAAATGACTGCTTTTGGCAAATGACTTACACATACTGTAGGCAGGTTATTCAGTTACAACACTTAACCTCTATAATCCTTTTAGTATGTGCATGGCTTTCGCTGAACATCTCTAAGAAGGCTTTGAGAGGCAGGTTTCACGGGCCTAAGCTGGGTTCATATTCCTGCAGTTAATTGGGCCTGACGAGATGTATGTGCCTGCCTTTTTTCCCCCTCTTTCTCCACACAGTGTGCTGCTACTCTTCTATTGAATCTCTTTCTTTTGCCATGAAGCACATCTTTCAGGAGTGATAAATCTCTGGGCACTCAATATACACAGAACCAGGATTCATGGCAACAAAAGAGTCTTCCTTCTTAGTACTTCCTCCTCTGTCCCCTGTTACTCTTACTTTTCCTCTCACCCCACTCCAGTGCCCTCCCCTCAGAAAAGTCCTTCCCCGACCCTGGGGCGATCACGTCCAGCATGTTAACCATTTGACCCCCTGACCCACTAAAGCACTTCCTGTGGACCACTACAAGTAAACTTAGTTAAAACATGTGTAAGACAATATGAGGGAGTTAGCTGAACAGTCTGTTTTGTCTTCTTGTGGCTTGGTAGGACTGTGTGTGTGTGTGTGTCTGTATGAGAGAGAGAGAGAGAGTCAGAGAGTGTGTGTACTTGGCAGTAAAAAAGCATTACCAGAGTGTGGAGAGAGCTCATTCACACACCTGGACCCCATTCAGCGCTGCCCTGCCAAACACCCGTGACGTGCCCTGAACAGAGCGGCATCATGGGAAGTCTAAATAAAGCGTGGGGCTGTGACACGGTCAGGGCACACTGTCAAACACTTGGTGAGTTTGGCAGAATGAGAGGCAGAGACAAACAGAACACACACGAGGTAAGTGTGTTCTGCAAACACAATACGACGAAATGAAAATGGGAGCTAAATGAATAAAAACATCAGAGCACTGTAATTAAACTTACTTACACAATTAAACTTCTGCAACACTGCTGTTTGATTGACCTGAACATGAAACGCCCACGCTGCTTCACTGCTTATAAAACTATAATGCAAGGAAATTAAACCTAGTCCACTGTAATACCGCAAACTAAGCCATGTTACACTCTTGAAATTAATTCAATAAATCACAGAAAACTAATGAGTAAGAAAAGCATATTTCATGACACGTCCAAATAGTTCTTAGTGTGTGGAATAACAGGGGGGGAGCCGTTCCCAGAACTGAAAACTCCCTGGATCTGGAATATGGGGCGTTGGTATTTTCTTAAGTAGGCCTCGGGGATAGCTTTTGAAACCATGCTTGATGTAGGATTTTATTTGGCTTGGAATAAAAGCCCTCCCTAGGGTGCTCCTCCTCCTATAGGCTGGTTAACCCTGCCTGACACGCACACACACTTATACACGCGCACAGACAAAACGTTAAGTAGGTTATGATTAATTTTCTTTGTTTTCGTCGGCCCATAAAACAAAGTCAATTGGAGGGAATGGGGGCTTTCCTCCACTTCTTTTTAGGCTGCACACTAAATCATTCATGGCTATTAAACAGTACAAGTGTGTGTTTAAAATGTAACACTCAAATGTGAACGCACACACAGTCTGTGCTTCCCCATAATGTCATTCAAACTATAACCTGACATTTCCTCTGTATTGTTGCTTTTTAAATGGACCTGTAAATAACTGGGCGACCAGACGGTTAATGAATTCAATTAGTCAACGTCGGGCCGATTAAGAGGTCTGAAAAGAAGCATTGTCACTTCGTAGATAGGAGAGGAGTGTGTGTGTGTGTGTGTGTGTGTGTGTGTGTGTGTGTGTGTGTGTGTGTTTGCATACCAGCAGCTCATTATAACTCTTTGTACTAACATGCTCGCGCATCTCAAAGCCGGTTAACATCGCCTCTTATCTCAACAGAAGGCTGAATGCTTTGAAACTGTCAAAGGCCTCATAGATGCTTTCTCAATTAAGAGTAACCTTTATGCTGAAGGATTCACATCCCACAAAAGCTTCTTGTCTGCTTTTACACTATGTGTGACAATGGGAATTGGAGGTGCGGTACTTGTAGCTGTCAGGCTCCGAGTTCAAACAGTGCGGTTATTTTTTCACAACTGGCCCAATGGGGAATCGACCTTTTCACTGAGATGTCTGAGTAAACAAAAAAAACAAAAAAAGCAAACAAAACAAAATGCCAAGCAAAACTCACGCAGCAATTGCCTGACGAGACGGTGCCAAAAGGCCGCAAACAATAGAGCTCCTCAGCAGCCCACTAAAGGTGATGGAGCCTCTTCACCAGAGGACACTAAAAACCAAATGTGCTTGGGGAAATGGTGCTGAGTATGCTGTGTGAATTACTTTCTGTAAGGAAGTTGCTTTGCTGAGGCAACTTGAAATAAGAGAAAGAGAGTATTACAAGCTGAGCTCAGATATTAATACCTGGGAAAGTTTGCATGAATACATCAGTGTGAGAAATAAAAAGACTCCTAACACCTTACTGCAGTGAGAGAAGAAGCAGTCTTTGTTACAGATTCAGAGCTAACGAGGTTGTGGTTATGGGATAGATTATTCATATTTGGTGGGAAGTGAAGCTGTTATGGGTGTGTGAGTGTGTGTACCTGTTAACTGTGTTTATCACGTGTGAAAAATCTCAATCACGTGACATCTGTCAGTGTTTATTTCAATGTAGACAACATACTGTTATTCCATGTCCCAATGCAGAATATGAAGAATATGCAGAGTAAGATGAATGGTGGATTGTAAGGAGTTCTGTCAGACAACTCACGTTTGAAATGTTTATTAATGCTGCAGAACATAGTTAGAGTTTGGCGTCTATGCTCTGGGCCTCATGAGCAAATATTTTTAACACCCCTCTCAGTTGATTGATCAATTGTTTGATCTATAAAATGCTTTGTCTGAGGGGAGGCCCACAGTCTCAGACGGACAAAACCCCTGGTATAAACTATATGAGGTAAAACAAGAAGAAATTTTACTTGGAGAGGTTTTTTTTGTAAAACACAGTGGTCTTAATAATGAAGAGAATGCTATTTTAGAATAGATTATTAGATGTATTCTTCCGTGGCTGCAGAGGTTACAGGGAGCCTGTCAATTGTGACTTGAGAGCCTTCATTCAAGGTTTCCTGACAGGATGTTTTTGCTTTCATCTGCTGTCCATCCACTCCTCTGACAGACGCTGCAGTTTGCACTGAGTCAGGAAACTGGAGTCCGCCATTCACAGTCAGCTTGCACAGGAGACATGAATCAATTCTCTGTGAGTGGACACATACAGCAGACAGGAAGTGTGCACTTGGTCCTGCCTGAGGGCCCCACTGATGCTACACTATGTTGATCTCTAGGAGAGGCTTCTTCTTTCACCCCCCCCCC